>OX578142.1:40585013-40675013 GCA_951213105.1 Amaurobius ferox
ACACACATATATATATATATTTTTTTTTTTTTTTTTTTTTTTTTCTCCTGTATGTTAGTCACTATAATTGGGAATGTTTTCTAGGATGTTATCGAGTGAAATTTGATACACTGAGTTGATAATTTTAATAACAAAAATGGGAGGATATGCATTATTAGTCGCTGTACTCAATAATTCCATAAAGTGCGGTAATTTATAATATTCATCACAAATTTTATTGATTCTAAGAGCCTGGTTTATTATAATATTTCTAAATACAGATATATGCAGACAAGAGTCAAAATGTTGAATTTTTGATGTATTAAATTTAAAATCCTGTCTTTTATCATAAAAGTTTATAACCATATAACAATTTTGTAAATTTAAATTTAAATCTAAAAAGTTTGCAACATTTGTGTCATTATTACTTGCATTTAATTGTAAATTTTTTGGATAAAAGTTTAATACTATAGGGATATTATTATTTGGGGATACACATAAAATGTCATCTATATATCTAAACATGTGCATATTATGCAAGCTTGGATTAATGTTTTTTTCATAGAAGAATAAATACAGATTAGCTAACAATGATGAGGCACACCCCCCTTGTGGGATACCAACCTGTTGTTTAAAAATAGTACCACCATGTTGAATATAATTCTCATAAAGAGTGAAGTTAAGTAATTTTTTAAAAAGAAAATTTGAATATTTTAGGTTGATATTATATTTTTCAAAAATTCCTAAAATAATTCTATACAGATCATCTATATTAATATTATTAAACAAATCTTTGAAATCAAAGGTATAAATACTACGAATATTAGTAAGAGTTTTCAATTTCTTAACTACTTCAAAACTGTTTTTTACAATATGACAATTTTTTGAGATTTCATCTGATGAGGATACTTCATGTAATATCTTTAATAATAATTTTCAGCATTAGTAATGTAAGAATTATGTCCACTGGTAATGGTTCGAAAAGCAACAGGGGATTTATGAAACTTGGGTACTAAAACAATATATGGAATGTTATTACAACTATTTTTTAGATGGATTTGCTTATATTTGGCTGATATTCTATTGTATAAGATTTTAAGGTTAGTTTTATGTAAATTATAGATATGATTATTAAGTAAGTGTGACTGAAGGGTATTTTTATAATAATATTTACAAATAATTGAGTAGTTTCCACTTGCCTTATCGACATATGTAATGACAAAATCATTTTGTATTTCTTTAATATCATTTTTAATTGAATTAAGTTTATATGAATTTATAATGATTTAAGTATTGCTCTATTAAGACTCTCCAAGGTTTAAAGGCTTCTACAGGGATTTGATATTTATAACTGATTTTATAAATAAATTTATTTAAGTCAAGAAATAAACCTTTACATATTAATTTATGTTTAAATTTAGTAGGTATACGGTACTTAGTACCCAGTAACATCAGTGATCTTAGTGCATCATAATTAATAATATTTAGATTTCCCGTTATAACATGCCCATGGTGTTTATCTACGAAGTCTTTGTATTTTTCTAAATGACAGTGGCAATATGACTCTTTATCCAATTCATAGTTTTGATTAATATCTACTGATTTGGCAATTTGATTATAGTTGAAAATATAACGTCCTAGCGGTTTATCATATTTATATGCAATTTTAGGATTTACATGTTTGACTGGAAAGTAATTGGAAACCGATTTTAAGAAATTATTTATCTTCAGATTATTTAATACAGAATTAGTAAAATTCAAGGTACAATATTCATTTATTTTAGTATTTTGTTTTGATTCGTCATTAAAGTTTAAGTCTGTGACATATAAATAATTATTAAGTATATATATATATATATATAAATATATATATATATATATATATATATATATATATATATATATATATATATATATATGTGGATACACTAAACCAAAGTTACAGGGACAGTGAAATGTATGCTTTAATACCCAGTAACGCATTGATACTGACTAAAAGAATAGAGGCACTTTACAAAAGAATAGGAATTGATATTAAAACAATAAAATATCCATATTTGGTTCCGATCCCCAAATTACACAAAATACCTGTCAAGTTTCGAACTGTGACGGTGGGATGTGGTTCATATTTGGAAATAGCAAACAAAAAACTTCTGGATTTACTCATAGTAGTTATGCATGATATTAAAAGACATAACTCTATTATGATAAAAAACGGTCAGGAACTGATAAACCGACTAAAGTTTTGTCATAACGATATCAACTTTAAAAGTTACGACTTTCGAGATCTTTTTAACAATATTGATTTGGATAATTTACAATTGATTCTGAAAGATCTACATGAAGAATACGATCTAAAGCAATTTATAACTTATAGAAGATACATGGACTTGGTGGAATTGGTATTGAAGGAAAACATACTACACGACGGAAGCAATTTTTACAAACAAATCAAGGGCATACCTATGGGAGTTGCTCGTCAATACTAGCAGATATATATCTATCTAAATACGAAAGAGGCACCCATATCCTATCGGAAATGCCCTACTTCCGTTATGTCGATGATGTGATAATTGGGGGCTATGAAAACACTCCATGCTTTGACTTTTCATTCTACCCAAGCGAATTGGACCTTATTGAAAATCCGGAGTAGGACGGATCGGTAAAATTCTTGGATTTAGCTATCAAAAAACACAAGAAATATGGAATATACACAGAGTTACACGACAAAAGAGATTCATACAGGATCAAGGTAAATCATATATTCGATTGGAATTCAAACCTTGCAAAGTATGTCTTCAGAAATATAATAATTGGTCATTTTAGAAGAAACCAAAATTATAATACTTTTAGGAAAGACTGCATTTACAAATGTAAAAAATTTGCAGATGAAGCTATAAAAAGAAATTATCCAGTCAATTTTGTACAACATTATTACAAATCGTTTTTTAAAGAAAATTTGTAATCTGATTATTGATATAGAAATTTAATATTCATGACTGCGAAACTATTATCCTGATATATCTCTGCGCATGAGCAACTTTACTTATATAAAGAGACGTTCCATTGGGTTGGACTAGCGGATGTTTCTCCTTCAAGGATTCGTTTACTTCTTTGGTTCTGAGTCTGTTCTGGTGCTTTTGTTTTCGCACATTTGGGAGGCTGACCATGGAATTATGTTGGTTCCGTGAGCGTTACCCGGGTTGTAAAAGCTGCTTTAAGCGGGAAAGGGGTGTCGCAATCCACCCTTACCATTCTTATGTAATTCATATGGTCACTCCCGTTCTTATCTATTTTCATTCATGTATTCTACTAGGGAATTTGAGCAGCATTTGCGCCTCCTCCTTTGTAGTGAATCGTTCTTTTAATTTCAGGCTTCTTTAGGATATATTCTATTTTTGTTTCACTCTATCGTAATCTATATAAATAAAAATGAAAATCTGTCTGTCTGTCTGTCTGTCCCATCATCACGGGAGAACGGCTGAACCGAATTTGATGAAATTTTGTGGGTGGCCTAGAAATAGTCCCACTTAAAATTTAGTTCATATATGGAGTTTCTACAATCAGTGGTTCTCGAGATATTAGTAAAAAACTATATTTTCGTTTGTCTCATCATCACGAGAGAACGGCTGAATCGAATTTGATGAAATTTTGTGGATAGCCTTTAAATAGCCCCCCATAAATTTAGCCCAAGTTTCGAGTATCTAAGACCAGGGGTTGTCGAGATATTAATGAAAAACGAAACTTTTTCTTAGGAGTTCTCCTCTCTAACTCCGTGGTTTATGCAAACGAAAAGCTTGAAAATCGTTTGAAAGTGAATTAAAACTGTATCTCAGAGTTTGGGGGGAGATTTTTTGCACTAATTAGTCACTTTCTGAAAACATCAATTGTTTGAAACATGATTTAAATGGGAAATCTATCTCCTTGGTTTATATTATACAAGCTTTTATTGAAAAATGAAAAGTATAAAGAAATAAAAATGGCTATTAAATTTTGCATTTTATGAGGAATATTCTATCTTATATCATGTTGCTCGGCAACAGAATGAAATTAAATGTGTTGTTAATATTTATTATTATTTTTTCTATTTGAATAATAAATAAATGGATGTAAAAATATATTTTTAAATGAACAGTTTGATTGTTCTTTTAATTATATAAATTGCCGACCGCGTACATGACTTTCATTTATTTTAGCAAAGTGGTTTCCAGCTCATATATTGTGTTTAGCTAATAAACTCATATATTGTGTTTACCCAATAAATTCATTTAGCCGATTGTTGAAGCAGAAAAAGTTTAGAACGGGTGTATCTTATAATACAATTTTAGTGTTTTCATTTAGTATATACAAACGGGATCAGGATATTTTATTCTTCAGATCTGCAAATTCAGAGCTACGAATTTAGCGGAATATCTCTAAATAACTTGGTAACTTCTCTTAAACTTTACCAAATTAGCGGGAATGTTTCCAAATTTATAAAATTGGCTCAAATCAATGATTTGCTTTTTAGAATAGAGTACTGAAATGATGTTTCGGTAGCATTTGTCGATCAATCCATCCATCCTACTTAGTAACACATTTAACGAATTTTTTTAATATCACGAAATTGATAAAAGTATTTGTGAGTCTATAAAAATATCCTGGAATTGATAAAATCCCGCTTAATAAATGAAAATAATTGTATTTTGTTAGGGATAGTATTGTGATGATGTTTCGTCTATTTGTCGCAAAATGGGTATATCTGTTCTACAGTCCCACTTGGCGATAAAATTGGCGATTTTTTAAGTTATCGCTAAATTGACTAAAATGTCGCCAAACCTTCCATGGAGATCGCATTATTCAGACGATATGATTTCCATCAATTTATTTGAAGCAAATGATATCATGTCGCTTAGCAACGGATCCAATGTGTTATGCCGCATACGATTTTATATTAAATCTTTTCTGATTTGAATAAAATAAAAATATGTATATAAAATAAATTTCATTGGCATTGCATTTTTGACTGGATAATATCAATTACGGTCCCCAGGTTTAAACATTATTATTATTGATATTTTCGGGTACTGTTGATTCAGGGATTATTGATATTTTCAAGTTATTATGCCATTGTTTTATTATGCCCAAAATTGTTGAAACTCATATATAGTACTTTGTACGAGAAATCTTCTACAAATGCATTATATCTTCTAATCTATGAGAATATAAGTAGTACAGGTATATTGGCATATATTTTGTTATATATTGGCATATATTGGAATCAATTACGCCTTCTAGTATAAAGATTACGGGGATTATTGATATTTCCAATTTATTACGTCATCTCTTTTATTTTGGCAAATATTTTTGAGACTCATATTGTAATACGGGGAATCTTCTACTAGCACACTGGCATATTTTCTAATCTGCGACAATATAAGTAGTACGGGGTTGCATATATTGATACAATTCCTTTTTTTTTCGTAAATTTGCTTACAAAAGGGGCCAGGATGTTTTATTCTTCAAATCTGCCCATGAAGATAATTTTGCATAGTGAGAACAGATATTCTTAAACTTCTCTTCAGGAGCAATAAATTTAATATCTTAACAGAATTTGCACATGATTGCGAATTATAAGTTTCTTTATATTATATATTCCGTACGAAGAACGGGTACGCTGCAAGTAGTATATATATATATATATATATATATATAAATATATATATATATATATATATGTATTTATATATATATATATATATATATAAATATATATATGTATATATATATATATATATATATATATATATATATATATATATATATATATATATATATATATATATATATATATATATATAAATTAAATGATTTTAATCGAAAATTTTTTGCATAAACTACTGTATGTACAAAAAAACCCATCTCTAGCATATCTGTTACAAATGAGTAACTATAAGCCAAGTCTAAGGATAAAGATAGAAGGTTACATATCACTACATTGGAAAGGGGGATGAGAAGAATATTAGGATTCAAAAATCACAATTAAAAGTATATAAAAGTAAATAAAAATAAAACTCTGCAAAAATGAGAATAGGCAATAATAATCAGCTCAAGACAGGAGATCAAGAATAGAGAACATATATATATATATATATATATATATAAATATATATAAATATAGATATATATATATATATATATATAAATATATATATAAATATATATATATAAATATATATATATATAAATATATATATAAATATATATATATAAATATATATATAAATATATATATGTAAATAAATATATATAAATATATATATGTAAATATATATAAAAATAAATTATTAAATCCAAAGTTAGAATGTATGTAGTAACTCATAATACACTATTCCAAAATTTTCTACAAATACAAGAGGAAATAATAAAGCATAACGCAAGTCATAAGGACAAAGACAATCAAGAAATTTCAAAAATGAGGAATGCAAATAAGAAAACAAAAAAATCAAGCAAAAAAGCTTGCACATGGAGATAAATATATATATAAATATATATATATGTATATATATATATATACATATATATACTTACATATATATAAATATATATACATATATATATATATAAATAAATATATATATATATATATTTGTATATATATTATACATATATATATTTATATATATATATATTTGGAATATTGTTTTTATTATGTTGTTCAGACGGTCTGTAGGACCTATGGGAATATAAATGAATAATATCACCCAATTAGTTTTGGATTAAACCCGGGTTGAAAAAATGGAAAACATTGAGCCCTATGGGACCTAATTTTTCAAACATTTTTTTAAGCGGATTTAAAATTCACAAATTGCTTCGAAAATTTTAGGTAATACTCAAATTGTTCCATAAAATATATAAAAAAAAATTCAGCGAAATATATTCAGTAGTTTTTTAAATAAAAATTTAAATAATAATAACACCTCTTATATGAAGCGATCACGTGACCATGATATGAAAAGCTCACGTGCCCCACTTCAAAATGATATATGGCATCCATCTTGTCTCAAAATCGTGATTTTTAAAGTTCTTTCTAATTCATATTGAGTGTTGTATCCGTCCTAAAACCACTTTATTTCTGCTTAAATTCTGTGCATCTACATACTGAAACAACGCAATTACAATATATTTGAGTTTAAATGCTCATCCAAATTTGATTATTTCTACAACGAAGCCAATTTTTCTCCTATGTAAAATGTAAACAGCAAAATATGTAGAATGAGTGGTATTAGAATTGCTGTATTTCTTTAACACAAAATCATTTAGTCCATGGAGTCTGCGAAGCTGATATGAATGAAAAATTCATTGATTTTACAAAGAGAAGGACGATTTTTTCGATGAAGTTTTACGCATAGAGTTTAATTGCTTGTAGTTCCATGGTCTTAATTTCTAAATGAAATAAATTATTATAGTATTGTGATGAATGACATGAATGGGAAATTATTTATGAATGAAATTCTGCTTTTATAGAGAGAACCAGGCGTGTTATTTTGTCTATGACGTCATTTGAATGAATTTCAGTTGTTTTCGATGAAGTTTTCAAATATAATAAATTATTGTAGTATTATGATTATTTTAAAATTATTACCGAGGAATGTATCACATTTTAGAGATGTTTTAACCAGGCAATTTATATTTCAATGCCGTCATTTGAATGGAGTTCATTTTTTTCGATGAAGGTTTAAGTTTTCAAATATAATAAATTATTGTAGTATTGTGATAAGTTTTAAAATATTACCGAGGAATGTATTGCATTTTAGACATGTTTAAATAAAATTGCATTGAAGTTGGAAAGTGTTTCATAATCAATGCCTTAAGCATGATTGATCTTTCTTGCTAATTTTATAAAACAGTATTTGATTCAGTATACATCTATATATATATTAGTAAAGCAATATTCACTCACAAGATTATTGGTTCCTCAAAATTATTACTATTATTTTATCGAACGCATTTTTAATCAATATTCATCATATATATATATATATATATATTGCATTGTCATTCACATTCTTATACTACGCTGTTTAGTTTATCTAACTTTTCATTTATGAACTATCCTTATTCCTAATTCCTTTTGTATGCTTCGTATTAAAGAAACATTCTATTTGCTATCTATTCAAATTTATGCTGCATTTGCGCTAAATTTAGTAATAGAATTTATTTTAATTCATTTTAATTTTTTATTATGTATTACTTTCTCTACTTTCATCCATTGTTAATTGTAGTTTATTGTGGCTCATTCTCCTATTTTATTCTTTTCTTTTATTTGCATAGGTTACTTATTATATTTTTGCTTAAAGTATTATTAATTATTGTCTTCCTTTCTGTTTTATTATTTGGTAAATATTTGTATTGCAATTATTCTTTAGCTATTAGTAATTTAATATTAGAATTTCCTTAATCTAGTGCTGCCATCTATCGTTTTTTAAATCTAACTGCAAATTTTCTTCGCTATTAGTAATTAAATATTAGAAGTATCTTATTTTAGTGCTGCCATCTATCGTTATTATTTCTTACTAATTTATTGGTTTTGTGTTTTTATGACTGGGTAACTGCAATTGGGATTTTTGTATTGATGTTATAGATACCTTTTATAAACTGTACTTTTTAGTGCAATCTTTTTATTACTTTTTTGGACAGGATTCTATGTGAATTCCAGATTTACACAGTATATATTTTATTATACCTTGTGTTTTAATTAATCTAGTTTAGAACTGATTATATTTATATTGTTAATCAATTCTTTTTATCTTGTAATATCCTACTTATTACATTTTATTAGGTTTTACATGGACTTAGTTGTATATATTTTTATATATAAGCAATTATTTTATTTTTATTTATATTATTTAAAAATGTTAATGCTATTCTCTTTATATTACTTTAACTCTTATGAATTACACATCTTATTTGATTTAGTGACTGGCAAATATATTTATTCTTGTTATTATATAATTTGATAAATATTGCCCGGTATTTACAATTTAGTTGGGAATTGTTTAGACCGTTATCATTTTACCAACAGAGTGCCATGGATTGTTTTGGATATAATAATTGCCCAGCTAAAAATTATAACTTCAATAAATGTAAGAATAAAAATTGTAAAACCTGCCCATATGCTTCTAACTCACAAATTACTAATCTAAATAGTCATAAGACTTTCTGTAAAATTTTTAATTGCATCTACAAATTATCTTGTAATATATGTAATATATCTTATATAGGACAAACCAGTAATCCTATTCATCTACGTATGAATGTACATAGAGATCATGTTAAAAAATATATCCACAATAATAATTTTCTTCCTACTTCTAATAAAATCGAATATAAACACTTTGCTCATCATGGTTTTGAAAATATAACTATACATATTTTGGACATTAAAACAAATACTGCTGATAGATTATTCTTTGAAAACTTCTATATTAAATCACATTGTACTCTGTTTCCATATGGATTAAATCAGTTATATCTCAATGGTAATATTGTTAAGAATAATTTTGTAGATAATAAATATTCTATTTTTAATCACCTTTTTTTTAAACCTCTTTTACATAATAGTAAATTGGCTAAACTCAAAAGATTTAAACGCGGTAAAGGAAGCTCCTCCCAATATGATATTAAAGCGGAGATTAAAAGTATGCATCAACAATTCAATAACACATATCAATGGAAATTTATTAAATCATGGGTATTTGCAGTTAAGAAAAAACAATTAAACACAGTTTATACTATTTTCTTAAAGTTAAATCTTACTAATGAACATTTTAATCATATTTTCTATGATTTGCTCATTACTAGATCAAAATATTTAAAAATAAAACTTAATCAATTTCATCATAATAACTGTTCCAATTCTTATTGTGTAATATCATTTAAGCATCCTATTTATAATTCCATAAACTTTAAGAATTTATTTAATCAATTTCATCATTTATTGCCTGTAAAGGATTTGAATGTTACAAAAACTTTTAAATATAACAAGCCTATTGGAAGAACCATTTTTAATTACAATGCAATTTCAAAATCTCTCTCAGTCGACATAGATTCCTCAACAAATTTAGATGGTGAATGTATTTGTAGTGCTGATAATTATGCTGAATTTATAAATCCACACTCGGGTCATATAGTTACTGGAGACTTAGCCATTGTAAAAGATAAATCTTTAAGAACTATAATGTCATTTGGCACTAAATTCAGGTTACCTTCATGTAATAATTCTAAACAAGTGTTAAAGTCAATCAATCTGGACCTTGATAAATTTATTTATGGATTAGCTTCTAAATATGCTCAGCCTTTAGAGGCATTTAATATGTGGAAATTTACTATTTTAAGATCTATTAAAAATACCATTTGTAGTATTAATTTATCTAGATCCATATATAATATGGATAATATAAAGCATTCTGTTAATGATTTACATAGATCTTTTGTTATTACTTATGTAGATAAAGCCTCTAATAATTATGCTATTATTTGTAAAAAAAATTCTATATTCAATATCTGCTAGATTATTTAAAAAATAATAGTCTATTTAAAATTGATTCACACTCTCTTAATAGTATCAAATTGAAAATTATCAATATGTATAGTGATTTAGATATTAATAATAAATTTTTGACATTTCCATATATTGTGCTTATACCTAAATTTCATAAAAATCCTATTAAATTTAGAACTGTTACTAGTGGTCATAATTCATACTCTACTACTGCTAGTAAATTATTACTAAATTATTTAAATGTACTAAATAGCAATTTACGAGATTCTGGTGATAGCTACATTATTCTAAATAACAGTAAGGAATTAAAAAATAAATTGAAAACGCATGGTAAAATAATAGGATTTCAAACTTTTGATTTTAAAGATCTATTTAATAATATTAAGATCACTGATCTATATGATGTCATTTTAGCTTTATATAATGCTTATATTACTAAACATTCTAATCTTACAAAATTTACCAATTTTCCTAAGCTTCTCCATTTTGTTCTTTTCAATAATTATATCTTTCAAGGTAATAAATTATACTTACAAGTCTCAGGTGTTCCACAAGGTGGCTGTAGTAGCAGTATGTTAGCTAATTTATACCTATATCATTATGAAAAATTCTTTACTTCAACTGATTATAAAATTTATAGATATGTAGATGATCTGATTTGTCTTGTATTTACTGATAACTATGTCATAGATATAGATTTCTATCCGGATAATTTGGAATTAATACCTAATGAAACTTCTATTAGTAATAATGTTTATTATTTGGATTTAAATCTAATTATAGAACCTGCTCATGGGATAGTTACTAAATTATATGATAAAAAAGATTTTTTTAAATTTAATATTAATAAATTATTACCTTTTAATTCCTGCAACTCGATTCAATTGTTTAGAAATATTATACTTAATCAACTTTTTAGAATTTATAGATTATCAGATAAAAAATTTCATGCTTTGCACATTAATAACCTCAAAATTACCAGTAAAATGTATCAATATCCTGCATATTTAGTCAATAGTATAGTTAATAAGTTTCGATTAGCCTAAAATTCTCATATTCTCCCCTTATTATCTTATTTTAGCCGTACTTCTTCATTCTCCTGCAATTATATTTTCATCTTTTTATCTCGAAGCTTTAACAGTTGAATAACTCATTTTATTGCTTTTGCGCAGTACTGTTTTTATTACTCTCTTTGGCAACAGCAAATCACATCTTTTCATTTTGGCATATGGCAACGATGATCCAGTCATATTTTGCTCGTCATGGTTGCGCTGAAGAGGTGCGTTTTGAGGTATTTATGTTTCCTTTATTGTTCCAATCTTTATGCTTGTCGTCCATATAACACAAGTTTATAGATAAAATCTATCTTGTGTTTCAGAAACAAGCATTTTTGTGTTCATTTCGAAAAGATATATGGACCCGATGAGAATTTTTTCGAAATGAACTTTTCGTAAGCCTAATCTCGTAAGCCTAAATCTCCTCCATGTGCAAGCTCTTTTGCTTGATTTTTTTGTTTTCTTATTTGCATTCCTCATTTTTGAAATTTGTTGATTGTCTTTGTCCTTATGACTTGCATTATGCTTTATTATTTCCTCTTTTTGTCTTAATTTCTTTGTATTTGTAGAAAATTTTGGAATAGTGTATTATGAGTTACTACATACATTCTAACTTTGGATTTAATAATTTATTTTTATATATATATATATATATATATATCAATTTTTTTACAATATTTAATGCATTGCAATACGAGTATAATACAAATTCCCATCTTTAGGTTTTTAATTCATTCTGATTTTAATTTAAATTCATCATATTATAATAACGCTTACCTAGTCTTTTTTCTATTTGTCATATGTCAACTTAATTCAGTTCTCTACTGGCAGGAGCAATTTTTATCACTTCACTTTTTAGACTGAGCGTTCTATCTTTGTCAATTATCTCTAAGAGTGGAGTCGAAGCTCTAGGCAACATTATGGACTTTATATACGGGATCCTGTATCACTATGGGCCTTCCTTGGGCTCTGTATACTTCCATCCTTTACTCGCATTATCCCAGTGTCGATGTTCACGTAGGGGAATTATCCATAAAGGGCGCCTCGAGCACACGACGAACACGTTGATAATCGAATTCCTCAACCCATGTCGCGCCGGCTTTCCCTTTTCTTAGCACTTTCTGTATATAGTAACATAATTGTGCTCC
Source organism: Amaurobius ferox (assembly GCA_951213105.1). NCBI lineage: Eukaryota > Metazoa > Arthropoda > Arachnida > Araneae > Amaurobiidae > Amaurobius > Amaurobius ferox. The sequence continues at coordinate 40,597,739 of OX578142.1, forward strand.
TTCAACTCTCTTTCAGCTATATTCGTCACTGGCTCAGGTACGGTAAGGGCGCCTCGAGTACAAGACAATGGGAGGGTCGCTAGGAGCACACCACTACCCATGTCGAGCCGGCCTTCCCATCGACTCGATTCAAAGTTCACTAGAATTTATATAAATCGTCCATCTGGTAATTCATTCATCATCCACTACGTCCACATTTGTCTCGCTCATGCTGCTATCTCCCTGCATGTTTGTTCAACATTTTAAGAACTGTAAGTCTAAAAGCAATTGCGACAATTTGCAACGGCCAGCCCTTGGAAGGGGGCGACCGTCGCTTACGAATTCCAATAGCTCTCTCTTTCGTAGTCGTTGGGAAGCTCTCGTTCTCCTAAAGTTTTTGAACATTCCCTTCGATTGAAAACTCGGACTGTAGCAACAATATTCGTACGCCCATTGGTCAGTACAGGGTCCGCATCCGGTCCTCTCTCCCTTTTTCTTTTTTTTATTTATGTCCTCAACAGGTGCAAGAAATGTCTACGTGTACATGTACTGCAGGGAGTATTTTCCCGTAGCTTTAAGATCTAGCATCTTGGGGCTAGAGAATGAAGATTCTCGAAAATGTTCGATGAATTAAGAACTTATCGTAACAATATATATATATATATATATATTTCGTTTCGACTATTTTTGGAGTGATGTCTGTCTGTCTGTCTGTCTAGTTGTCGATTTCTTGTGTAGACGATGACAGCCACAAATATTAAAGGATTTTCACGAAACTTTACATCGGGTTTTGTTATAAAAAAATCTAGAACTAGATCACGAAAATTTTCACGAAATTTTTCGTATTTGGATATTGATGCCAATATATATTTTAAGACCACCTTACCACGTTTTGACTATTTCTGGAGGAGTGATGTCCGTCTGTCTGTCAGATGTTTGTAGTCGATTTTTCGTGTACATGATAGCAGTCACAAATATTAATGGATTTTCCCAAAACTGATATTCAGTTTTGTTTTTAAAAAATCTAGAACTAGATAGAATGTTCTAAATTCGAGCGAAAACATCGAAATTTATTCGAATTTTTATATTTTTTAACATGGCAACATAGAACAAAATTTGACATAATGATGCATAAAAGGTTTTGATTATGACCCAGTGATCAAGAGACTAAATTGTTTCAATTATTGTTGCGAAAGATAGCCGCAATACAATTTTTTTGTTCGTGACGTCATTATACCTCGTCGGGGGGGGATATATCATATATATTATCATATATCAGTGTCATATATAGTATCTATCCAAAGATTATTTTAAGCCCTTTAAAGTGAAGGGTAGCACGCTACATTTGTAATCATTTCTATCCACGATATCGATTTTTGAAAAATTTTCTTGTAAAATTTGAAAAAAAAAAAATGAATTCTGGTATGAGCAATTCGAGTTGAGCCAGACTCTAGTTAATTCTTAAATCAATTTGTATTATGACACAGTAGGAAATAACAAAATATATTTTTACAGTACAACTTTGGATGATAATCATTGCAATATAAACCAATGAAATAAAACATATAAAAGTCTATGTGCCACTTACCGACATATCTTCAATTTGATGCGAAAAAATGGTTGAGGAAAAATCAGAAACACCAAATTAGTTGTAGAGAAAATTTTTCACTCTCAAATAAAAATCTGCAAATAAAAATTGCAGTTGAATAAATTTGCAGTTTTTGTTGAATACATTTGCAGTTGAATAAATTTGCAGGCTGAACATGCTTTTATACTTTTTTTAGCATACAAGAGCGGTCGGCTTGGATTAGGGGTTCCAACCCTCCGAAATGAAAATATTTTTTATATGATAAATGTAAAACTTTGTTTTTAGTTTATTTTAGACCAATGTCCATTCCTTCTTACCGCCAGCCCCCTCCTAAATATTTAATCTGTTAAAAAATGCGACTTTCATATCACGTGGTGTTTTAAGACACGTTTTAGTATAAAAGTACAAAATTTAACTTTTTATACGAGCCTTTTCCAAAGAAAGTTCCAATTAGCAAATTGTTCCGTATTCATATAAAGATGTTTTAAAAATAAAAATTTGTTTCCTAATATGCAAAATTGGCCGTGAAATTTAGTTTAGTGGTTTAAGTTATAGAACTTACATCACTTTGACCTGATCAAGGATCAAAAGACATAAACAAGGGCAAAAACATAGATTTTAGGGCTCCTACAAAAATTGCATTTTTTTAGATAAAATTTGCACTTGAAAACTTATATGAATATCTATTTTTAGCAAAAATTTTATACAGTCCCCAATTATCCGGCGAAAACTTTAAGCTCTGATAATTTTGATCGTATGACAATGTAACTTCTTTTGACTAATTGGACAAAGAAATTTATTTTTATAACTGGATTTTTATTTTCTCATTCTATGTAATGAAGTACAGAAAAATTATTATTTCCACGAATTCGATATTTTGATGCCAATACATGTTTTAACACCCCCTTAACGCGTGTTGACTATTTGTGATGTGATGGCCCCCAGTCTGTATGTCTGTCTGTGATCGGCTTTTTGAGTATATAATAGCAGCCATACATATTAATGGATTTTCACGAAACTGCATATCAAGCTTTGTTTTAAAAAATTTTTAGAACTAGATAGAATTTTCTAAATTCGAGCGAAAACAACGACATTTATTCGAAATTTTATATTATTTTATCATGGCAGCAAAGGACAAAATTTGACATAACCATGAATAAAAGGGTTTAATTATGGCTTATTAAATGAGTTTAATCACGAGACTTAATAGTTTCAATTATTGTTGTAAAAATAGCAGCGATACAATTTTTTTTGTTCGTGATGTAATTACCCTCCTTAGGGGGGCAAAATAACTGCCCCGGAGGGGGAGTTATATACGATACCTATTTTTCTAAGCCCTTTCAAATGTCTGTTCAAAATGCATCACAGTTTGAACACTTATAAGAAAGATTACCGGATAACGACGCCTTTTGGTCAGAGATATATAGTAGATGCTTATATACATACTGATGGCAACTAATATTGCACATATGTAATTATACAGTAAAACTGTGCATTAATAAATGTACACACTGTGCATGCAGTAATACATAACGCATAGTAATACATAACGCATAATAATACATAATATATGACTTACGGCGTTTCAATTACTTTGTGACGAAGTCAATGAAAACTCAAATACAAAATATATTATCGTTAATCTATCATGTTCTTTAGCGAAAAGATATTGAATATTGTGTGTATAACATATATAATATACATACCACTATACAGTCACTACTGCACTATCAAAGCCGTAAAATAGAGGTGGAATTAATGCAGAAATAGAATCGCGAAGCAAAATTATTTACTAAATAAAACCTGCAAAAGCTCACTTTCACTTTTTCTGAACTCGAAATAAATACACGTTTCATAAGAAGCGATGGAACAATTGGAATGAATCAGCCAGGAATGATTCCTCCACGTTCACTGAAATAAATATTTCAAAAAGAACTGTGAAAATAACAGCGACATCAGAAATTCATTCGTATGCTGAAATAGCGATGGAAGACTGGCGAATGGGATTGCTCCTCACAGAAACTGTTTCACCGTGGTTGTTTCACAATAACTACATCACGAATCCTTATGACACTAATGTTTGTTATTTGAATTATGGAGTTTCGTTCTTATGTACACAGAGCTGTGGCAACGGCATTGGATAAAATTTGTAAATAGACTTTGAATCCATCGAATTATGATCTAAACAACACTGTTTTTAAAATAGATTACCAGCAATGACGACGCGTCAGAAGAAAATAGGTATACAGTATCTAGCCGAATAATTTACGACGAAGTAACTTTTATTTCAATTATATACTATTCAAATAAATGTTTAAGATGCTTTCTTTGTAAATAAACGAAGATGCAGACGAATATTTTTGCTCCGATTGGCTCCAATTACTCAAATCCCAGTTTAATTTTCAGGAGAGACAGCTATCGAAATGTCTACTTACTGTCAGGTGATTTTGCATTGAGAATGGAACTAAAAAAATGCATCTGCAGTTTTTTACTTCAACTACCATATTGACTCGGGTAGACGTGGCTAAGCTGCGGGATTTTTCGGAAGAGTAAATATTTCCTTTCTCCCTTCAAAGTGGGATTTTTATTTTCTTATCTGAATCGTTCCATTTCCACGAACATGGTGTTTATTATATGAAGATTCCAGATAGTCATTTTAAAAGTTAATAGCAAATTTAATTTAGAAAATCGCTGAATTATAAAGATTTTGATATTTTTGGTACGGAATTTTATTTATGTGAAACGTAAATTAAGCTAATAAGTAAAAAAGGTGTGTAAAAAAGTTGTTGAGAGGTATATTTACTTGTGTATTTTTATTTTTATATAATAGTTAAAATAGCATTTTGCGTGTATTGTGTTTTCCCGCATATAACGTTTTTGAATCAGTTCCACAGAGAATGCAGATCCTCGGGTAACGGCATAATTTTCAGGAGATACATCCCACGAAATGTCTACCCCGTCAGGTGATATTGCATTTAGAAAGGAACTTAAAGAACATGTGGCCGCATTTCTTTCATTTAACCGGTTAGGCTGGAATTAACGTGTCTACACTGTTGGATATTTTAGAAGATTAAAATTTCCCTTTCTCCTTTCACGATGGAATTTTGATTTTTTTATCTCTGTCCTGTATCGTTTTGTTTCCACAAACAGTGTTTATTGTCTGAGGATTCTAGAGAGTTATTTAAAAGTTAATTGAAAATTTAATTTAGAGAATTGATAAATTATTGGGGCTTTGACTTTTTTCATGCTTCATTTGTAATGCAAATTCTAAATCAAATTTATAATAAGTAAAAAATTAAATCTTGGTGAGTTGTATATAATTTTTACTTTCTCATACCATGTAATATAGTATAAAGTATTGTTTTCACAAAAATTTTCGAATTCCAAATTTTGATGCCAATATATATTTTAAGACCTCCTGATAACGTTTTTGACTATTTTTGAATTGGTGTCCGTCTGTCTGTTTGTCTGTCCGATATCTGTGGTTTATTTCTTGAATACGCGATATCAGTCACATACATTAATGGACTTTCACGAAAATTTATATCCAAATTTGTTATTAAAAAATCTAGAGCTGTATAGAATTTTTTTTAATTCAAGCGAGAACTTTTTTTTATTTCAAGCTAATTGAAGCAGCACAGGGCAAAATTTGATAAAATCATGCATGAAAGGGTATATTTATAGCTCAATGATCACGAGGTTTAATAGTTGAGCCATACTCAAATTAATTTTAGCATGGCAGCATGGGGCAAAATTTACTATAATCATTCATAAAAGGGGTTATTTACGATTCAATGATCACGAGACTTTGCTGTTTCAATCATTGTTGTGAAAGATAGCCGCGATACAATTTTTTGTTCATGACGTTATTGGCACCTTTGGGGAACAAAACCCCCACCACACGGGGACACATTGTCTGGTATGGTATAAATCGAAAGATTTTTTTCAAGCCCTTTAAAGTGGCACGTCATACTTGTAATCATTTGGACCCACGATACCGATTTTTCAAAAGAAATTATTGTAAAATCTGAAAAGAAAAAAGAAAATAAGAGTCTGGGATGAGAAAGTCGATTTGAGTTATATTCGAGTGAATTCATACTTGCTGTCCAAGGTTTTTATGTACTAGTTAAAATAAAATTTTCCGTGTATTATTTTTTCTTCCCGGTTTTGAAATGGTTTTAGGGAAAAACGCAATACTCAAGTTCCACTGTAATAACAAAATTGCAAAATATTATTAATTTATTCTCATTGTATTTCAGTTATTATATTTTATTTTATTCGTAACCTAGTTAAAATATACAGCAGGAAACATTGTCCCCGATTTTACGTTTTCCCAAATTTTTTTTTACCACTCTTCGCCACTGATCATCACTTTGAATAATTACGAGCACACGAAGCATGGGAGTATCACTAGCTCAACCGCTTGAGCTTTTGTAAGGGCTTTAACTCTTGAATGCATACTCCAACCAATCAACGCTAAACTGTAGCTTTCAGTTTATTTATACAGAATTTCGATTGATTTGATTTTCAAGATGATCCTCCTTCTCCTGTGCTGGTCAAGATTGTAGATACGGAAGAAAAATTTGATGTGAGCAGCGCATTACTTTCTCTACATAATGCAGTGATTTCCATTTTTTTCACAACCAAATAATAATGCACAAGATCCACGACCTGTTATGCTTTTAATGACTTGTACGTTAACATTTGGCTCTTTTTTAGATGGTAATAAACTATTGCATATATGTATAAAACTATTTCGAAATACGAAATTCGATTATATTTCGCGAAAATCTAAGTTGACAATTGGAAATATTGCAAGCATTCGCTAATCACTATAGTCCATATAGTCCATATAGTTTTTATTAAAATATTTTTGTAATTAACTAGCCAAATATCCAATACAAATCAACGGTCTCACAATAAGCCACTCCCCCAATAATGTGAGTTTTTGAATAATTCGTATTTTCCAGTGGTTATTTTCAAACTGTTTACCTGTAAACCAAATTTCAAATATATGTCACACTTCAACTGGACATTTCTCCTTTATTAAGCCAATTAAACATTTATATCCCTAAATTACAACATATCCCTAAATTATCAAATATTAGAAAGCTGAAATTATACACATTATTCCTCTAACGATCTATCCTTGCACCAATTTTAAAGTATCTATTTCATTACAAAGTCCGTTTTACTATCATTTCACATTTCGAACGTTTTTGTGTGAAGCACCCATTACATGAACAGTTTTGAAAAATACGGTTTTCTCCTGAGGTTTTATTGATTGAATGACTTGTGCATCATATGTCTCTCTCTCAAGTTTTTCTCTCTCATTTTACTTTTCAAACGTTTTGATGTGGTGCACCCTCCTCAACAGAACATTTTTTAAAAATTCGATTTTTCTTTATTCTTACAATTGATCCATGTATCAAATTTCGAGTTTATATTTCATTCTAAATAAAGCATTTCTCATTTATTCGCAAATAGGGCATTATGGTGTGTGGCACCCCTAAAGAAGTAAATATTAGAAAATTGAAAACCTTCTTCCTTTTGAACTACCTGTTTTCATACCCCATTTTTAATCTATATCTGATCGTGAAGTAAATTTTCTATCATTTCATCTCTTTAACGTTTTGATGTAGAGCAAATCCCCTCTCCCCCCCCCCCCCCCCGTACTAAACATTTTTGAAAAATTCGGTTTTTTCCAAGTATTTTATTTAATAACTGACCCGTGTAAAAGAATTTCAAGTCTTCATTTCACTTAAAATAAGGCGTTTAGCATTAATTCGGCAAATCGAATATTTTGGTGTGTGTGGTAAACCCAAATATTGGCAAATAAAATTGCACTGTTTCCTTCTTTAGAACTATCTATCATACTGTACATTTAATGTCTCTATCTCATCACGATGTATTTCTTCTATCGTTACACATTTCGAATGTTTTGATGTGGAGCACCCACTCTACAGGACATTTTTGTTCGTAGACCACACGTGTACCACATTGCAAGACCCCATCTCACTTAAAGGCGGTCTGCATTTATTCAGCAAATCGAACATTTTAGTATGCAGCACCCCTAAAATATCAAATTATGGAAAGCTGAAATTTTATATTTACTTCTTTTCCAACTATCTGATATTACATTAAGTTTAAAGTCTCTATCTCATCATGGAGTATGTTTGTCTATCATTTCAGCTTTCGAAAATTTTTGTGGGGAGCACCTTACCCCCTTAAATGAAATTTTTGAAAACCTCTATCCTTCTTGGCTTTTGTACCAAATAATTGACTCATGCACCAAATTTCAAACCTCTGTTACATTTTAAATAAGGCGTTTCTCATTTATTCGGCAAATCGAATATTTTGGTGGGCAGACCCCACTCCCCCGACCCTCTCCTAAAGTTATAAATATTGTAAAACTCCAATTGAACACTTTCTTTCTTTCAACCCATACACCAAATTTAAAGTCCCTATCCCACCGCAAAATTTGCTTTTTCTGTCTTTTCACCTTTCGAACGTTTTCGTGTTGTTGTTGTTGAGACCCAGACCGTCCGACCTACCAGAAAGGGAACGTTTTCGTGTGGAGTAACTAACCCCTTAAAAGAATTTTTTTGAGAAACTCTATTCTTCTTGGGTTTTTATCAGATGATTGTCTTATATACCAAATGCCAATCTTCTATCGCATTTTAAAGGTGGGGTTTCTCATTTATTCGGAAAATCGAACATTTTGGTGTGCAATACCCTTTAAAGTAGAAAATATCGGAAAACTGAAATAGCACACTTTCTTTCTTTCGAACTATTTACCAGAACACCAAATTTGAAGTCTCTATCTCATCCCAAATTATGCTTTTTATCATTTCACCTTTGGAACACTTTTCTGTGGATCACCCATTAAATGAACATTTTCGACTAGCCTTATTCTTCTGGGGATTCCCCATCCAATGATTAGTCCTTATGCCAAATTTCAAGTCGCTATCAAGTTTTAAAGGAGATGTTTCTCATTTATTCGGCAAATCGAACATTTTGGTGTGCGGCACCCTCTGTAGTAACAAATATTTGAAATCTGAAATTGCACACTCTCTTCCTTCAAGCGATTTACCCTGACTCGTGCATTATATTAAAGAATAAGGAACAGAAGCCGTTTCTTGGTAGACCATCTTTATTCTACACGCTCATATACGAAACATAAACTACGCGCTTCTTCAGCTAGATAAAAATTGTATAATTACCCTGTCTTCGTTCGTAACTTCAGATGTTGCCATGGTAACTTATAGGGAAGAGGAAATATCATAGAGGGCGCGTAGACTTTAACTTATAACAGGAATTAAAAACGAATAGAGAGAGACTTGAAATTTAGTACACGGGTCGATCGATCGATAAAATCCTCTGGAAAAATCGAATATTTCGAATATGTTTTGTAGAGGGGGTGCTCCATACCAACACGTTTGAAAAGTGAAATGATAGAAAAGCATGCTTTGCGATGAGATAGAGACTTCAAATTTTGTTTAAAGTCTAGCAAACATTGTCCGTCGAACCGGATTGCGAATTCAACATGTTGTTGTTGTTGTTGAGACCCAGACCGTCCGACCTACCAGAAAGGTGTAAGGTAACTGTATGGACGGCCGGGAAGTGCCACCCAATTTAGACCGGAACCCAGTGGGGGAGGCATCCACAGGGACCGTACCCTCCTTCCCCTACCACCAACCTCTCGGACATGTTGTTGTTGTTGTTGTTGAAACCCAGACCGTCCGACCTACCAGAAAGGTTTAAGGATTTCGGTAGCAAAATTTCCAAAGTGGAATTAGAAGGTTTTCAGAAGTCGCACGGCCTAAGATCAGTGCAGTTAAATACCTAAAATAGCGTGATAGATAGACGAACACTTAGCAATTAGAATATATAGATTCTCTATTTGGCGTTTATCTCGTTAATTTGGTATCACTTCTGCTAATTTTGTGGTATTTTTGTGAATTTGACACTATTTTTATAAGTCCCCAAATTGCCGCCAAATTAGTCGCTAAGGTCGCTAAATTAGTCTGTAAATATTACGTATGAAAAATGAATATATTGAACCATACTTATAATTTTTTAATTTTATGTAATTATTTTGAAAAAATTATTTGAAAAACTTGCAATATATCGGGAATGGTTCAAGCTAAAGAATGTGTTATTCGTTTTTTACTGAAAAATTACGGATTATTTTAACATTATTGAATGTCCTGATTTTTTATGTGCTTTAAAAAATTAATTCGAATTTTTTGGGGGGTCTTCCTAACATTTGATAGCGTTTAAAATCAATAGGGTTTCAGTAGTCACTGATTGTAACAATCTCGCCAAATTGTTTTCAAAATGCTCTATTCGTTTTTGAGATATTACGCCGTAGACACACGGATACACACGCACACACTAACATACATATACACACTAACCTATATGCACATACATACACTTACATACATACACCCTCACACACTCAAACATCACTTCAAAAATGTTCGATTCGAGTTCATAGATGCTTGAAACATGCTTTTCAATCGAAACTTGAATATTTTCATATAATACTTTCGTTGGAATACATCACAATAATTTTCATAAACCATACTATGCTTGTAGGGAAAGTAATAAATACATGTTACATTCGCACATATTGAAACGGTCTACTATAGCCGAGCATGGGCGGGGCTAACGTGGTACGTCACACGTCAATCAAGAAACTTTTACTTTCCCTAGAGAACCAACTTTCCCCAGTCAGCAACCAATGTTTTCACGCTGCATCCATGTTGTTGCACTATATTTTCCATTTGAAACAGAATGCGATAAGTTATTTGATGATGTATTTAAGTAAGGGGATTTTTCATTAGTTTTTTATTTAGGTGTTCTAAAACACGGGGATTCGATCTTTTTGTCTTCCATCATCGTATTTCGATCGATAGAAACATTTCAATGTAAGTAAAGCATCTTTTTCTATTTACATATGTATAATTGTCGAAACTCATTCAAACTATTCATTATTCATATTTGAGCATATAATGTAATTTTTGAAATATTTCAGCGAGTTGGATATTTTTCATTGGATTAGGTGGATTTTAAAACATCTGATACATTGTAAATATATCTTGCTCGCATTTTTGAAATCATTTTACTCATTAGTGTTATTACTTTCCATATATACAATAATGTATAAGGAACGTATTGTGACGAGGTCGAAAATTTGAATTCGAGTTTTCGACGGGAGAGCACGTTTCAGGCATCCCTGATCACGAATCGAACATTTTTAAGATGATGTCTGTGTGTGTGTGTGTATGAAAGTATGTGTGTGTGTGTGTGTGTGTGTCAGTGAGTCTGGAAAGACGATAACTGACGAATGATTGAATGGACCGATTCGAACGAAATTTGGTACAAAAATCACAATCCGTGAATACTGGAAGCCTATTGTTTTTATACGCAATCGAATGTTCAGAACCCCCCTAAATTGAGGGAAATTTTGAAAATATCATTAAAAAATCAAAACCTTTAATAAAGTTACGCAAATAGCCATTTCTTATGTAATTTTTCATTAGAAAACGATTAGCACAAATTTTAGAACGCTAGTTTAAACCGTTCTCGAGATATTACACATTTTTAAAAAAAATTATCAAAAAATTATTTAAAATAAAAAAAATTTTTACCTATTGAGAAACATGTTGACTTTTCATATGTAATATCATGCGATAAATTTGGTGACATTCTAGTGGATCTAGCTAGTTCCATTTATAAAAAAAGATACTTTGAGTAATACTTTTGTATTTGAACGCCAATAGTCATTTATCTGCTGTGAGAATAACTTATTTCTCCATCCATAACGCTTAGCAAGATTTTTTTTTACATTTAAAAAAAAAAATTATCAAAAAATCATGTAAAATAAAGAAAAGGTATTACCTATTGAGAAACATGTTCACTTTTCATATGTAATATCATGCGATAAATTTAGGGACATCATTCTCGTGGATCTAGCTCGTTCCATTCATGAAAAAAATACTTTGAGTAATACTTTTGTATTTGAACGCCAATAGTTATTTATCTGCTGTAATAATAACTTATTTCTCCACCCATAACGCTTAGCGAGGTTTTTTTGTGACATTTTTCAAAAAAATTATCAAAAAATCATGTAAAATAAAAAAAAAGTATTACCTATTGAGAAGCATGTTCACTCTTCATATGTAATATCATGCGATAAATTTGGTGACATCATTCTCGTGGATCTAGCTCGTTCCATTCATGAAAAAAGATACTTTGAGTAATACTTTTGTATTTGAACGCCAATAGTCATTTATCTGCTGTAAGAATAACTTATTTCTCCATCCATAACGCTTGGCGGGATTTTGGCGACGAATTTGGTGGAATGCCGCCAACTTGGCGACTTGTTTAAGTGTTGCTAAATTAACGAAAAACTCGACAAATGGATAAAAATGAGGCTAAATCAATGAAAATGACGACTAACTGACGAAAATTCAATATCTTGGAAAGAATATATCTACTATGAGAATAACCTATTGTTTTTACTGTTAAAGTATTAAATTCATTGCATTATATAAGGAAAGTCATGTGTTGCCCACATCAGATTTTTTGTGTTGAATTCGAGTTCCTTTTATTTTTAAGTTTTCTACAATATATTTAAAGCATATAAACATGAATTTCAACTATTTTGATTCTGTTTTTAATATTTTGTTGCTACAATTACAAATGACAATTAGTAAATTGTATTGCTTAATTCACTTAGTTACAACGTGTCATATCATTACCTAATATATCACCCACTGTATTTTATAAACAATAGACCCCGCTATGACACCTTAATCTGTTGTTTGTAGTATATTCCAAAATATTTAACACAATATACCATTAAAGCATTGATAAATATACCATTTAAAGCATTGATAATCTAAATTACTTCATAGGCATGCTGTTGTGCATCTGAGTTATGGTCTAAACTTTTAAGTCAGCTTTTGTTTATATGTTCATGCAGTTATCTTATCTGCAATGAGAGCTTGATTCTAACTTTGAGAACAACTTCAATAAGCAGAGTTCTCTGAAAGAGTTCAATTTTTAATAAATTTGAAGTCGGCCGTGCGGTAGCATTTAATTTATCGGTCCCCATAGATATTCACATTATTGTGGTATATAGCAAGTTTCTGTTGCTGCCATTACAGGTATCATCTATTTCAAGTTGTCAAGTGCATAACATTTATAAAAATAAAAAAAAAATATTTCTCACTTCATATTATTTTATACAAATGAGTACCTAGAATGTTAAAAGGTATTTTACCTAAATATTTGTTCAGAAATTATTTTAAAACTGTGATTCGTGTAGAGGAATAATTAAAACGTATGAATCTTCAAAAGTAAGAAAGTCAAATGTTGTTTTCAAAACTACACAACATTTACATGCATGATGATAAAAAAAAGAATTTTGTGACATTTAATTAAGTTATAAAAGTTATGTGTTTCACTACAAACAAACTAATTTTTTGTAGGAAAACAACAAATACATTTTTTTGATCTTGCTGAAAATTAAAATGAACATCTTGAGATTGCTATTTTAAAAAATCGTATTAATTTATTTCCAATTCTGGTAAGACACAGTTAGAGATGTAAGTCGGAAAATTTTTCACCTTTTTTTTTTTTTTTTGCTTTAATAGATTTGAAAATGAATTCTTTCCACACTCCCTTTTAAAAAGCTGGTAATTTTACAAGTCTTTGATCATTTAGTTTAATAATTTTCAGGAGGGCGGGAACAATGGGGAAGCGTGATAAAATATTTTGGGTATACAGAAAACCGGGGTTCAAAATTTGCAAATATAAAGTTTCATGCTATATGTTTTAGCATGGTTATGTATACGACTTCAGCGATGCCGAACAAAAATGGGGTAAAATAATGAAAAATATTACTTTAAAACAAAATATTCAACAATAAATGTGATATTTTCTCCTAAAACATTACACAGACTGGATTACACTATACAGTATGTGAAAAATATTTAAATTAATTTATATTATAAAGCAAACTTCAATGAACAGAAATCTGCATACAAAAACATTTAGTCTATTACAATAAAAGTACCTCTGAATGGATCCGAACAATTTTGGGCCCCTTAAGCAACAAATATCCCCCCACTACCCCCTTATTTTACAAATTATTAACCTTTATTCGTAAACTATTTAGACGAGACAGGGCTCAAAGCATCCCAGGCCCCTATGCAAAATGTTCTTTTGCCCTACCTATCGGCACCTCTGGAACCGAATGCAGTTCGAGAAACGTGCCAGGCTGTTTATTCAGTAAGTTTTATGTAACTAAATTAGAATTAAATTAATGATATTTTACAATTTTGTTACAGGAAAACCCAGATTTTGTGTTTTTCTGTGGAACAGATTAAAAAACATTATATGCAGGAAAATACAATACACGGTAAACTCCAATTTAATGAACATATAAAAATCAAGGGAAATATGTAAGAAAATAAATATTGACCAAGCTTTACTTTTTTACTTAATAAAAAATTTAATTAAGAAACATTCCAAACGTATTAAAAACCCTTTCTTTATACGAAATATGCAATATAATGAAACTTAAAATTCACAATCATGTGCAAATTCATATAGTGTTATAAATTACATTGTTATTCAAAACATTTTAGTTTCAAATTAAATATTCATGGTATGTAAACCTACTATATCTATCTTTCTTTCTTTTGACCCAGACCGTTCCATCTATCCAAAGGTGTCGAAAACCCAGACCACTCGACTCGCACTAGGGCATGAGCAACAAATTGAGTGGCCGGTGTAAGGTATCTATATGGATAGCAGGGACAGTGCCGCAAAATTTAGACCAGAACCCAGTGGGGGGTTACATCCACAGGGACTATACCCTCCTGTCCCTACCACCAACTTCTCAAAAGGACTTTCAGACTCACATATTTAACGTGTCTGTACTCTGTGCGAACAAGAAGATAGTTTAAGCAGAGCCCAGAATCAAACTTGTGTCCTCCTATTGCAACTAGTGCAACCCTCTTCACTCTAGCCACTGGGCTGTCCTGCCCCTTACTATATCTAACAAAATTGTTTTAAAATCTGTTATCTCCTGTGCTTATTAAAAGTAAAAAAAAAAAAAAAAAATGAAGGGAACCCTTAAAACTCCTCCGAATGCCAGGCCGCAGCCAAAAAAAGTACTTTTGGTGTGGTGTGTACGGTGCTTTTTCTTATATCGGTTGGCTCGCAAATTGTAAGATTTAAATTTTTCTTATTTCAGTTCGTTCTTAATTTGTAAGATTTAATTCTTTTTTTTTTTTTAGATTTAGTTACTTAGGGGAGGATGGGTCATAATACGACAAAAAATATGAAATTCAAGAATTTTTGAAAATCTGATAATATAACTGTAAAAAAAATATGAAGCAAAATAATTGACAATTAAAAGTAAATCTGGTCGAAAATATCACGAGTGGACTCATCATCGAGGTAATATATACTAATTTGTTGGGAACCACCTGATTACAGCCTTGACCGAAGCGGTTGTTATTAAATTAGAATTACACCTATGTGGAGCTCCTACTATGTGTTTAAATAGCAGACTACGAAGCAATGCTCATTTTGCTTCTAATTCTGTTGGCACTGACATCAGAAGCACGCCTAGTGACATCGAAATCGAGAAGGTTAATTTGAGATTGGCAACCAACGATCTATCGCTGATAATTCATCAATGATCTATCACTGGTAACTGACCAATGATCTATCAGACTAATTCTACTGAGATTTAATAGTAAAAAAAATAATATATGAAATATTTCAATTTTTTTAAATTGATGTAGGCAAGCAATGCTTGCAGATTACTTCTATGGAACGCATACTACTGGATAAAATCTAACTAAAGCCATTAATATTTGGGACACGTTTGAAAATCTCTGGGGTTATGACTGGTGACCAATGGTTATGAGAGTATTTAAAATCACTGCCTTTTGAAAGCTTGTTTCGGTCACAGCCCAGTTATAATTAGAATGACCAAGGATTTTCTTCGTTCATCGATGTTATGCGGTCACATGATACACATAATGCTTGTTTTGTTGGAAACGCTATCTAGAACTGTGCAGAATAACCATGCTGTGTCTTTTCTCTGGTGAGTAACCAGATAATAACCGATAAACAACCATTACATAACTGGGATGACCAGTCTGTTGACTTTTCAAATACGCCTTTGATGTGTTCAAAAGTCATACAATAAAATCAATGTGCAACTCATTAAATGTTTCACAGCAGGACCAAGGCTTGTTTAACATAAATGATGACAGAAAATGAAAATTGCAACAAAATTACTTACTTTTACAATTGGGAAGTAGATAAGTCTTCTTGAGACTTATAAACAGCTTCTTCAGATTTTATCATTAAAATATTTGGACAATTCCAGTATTGTGAGTTAAAATTTTACTGCAGACATTTGAGTCTGTGATAACAATAAAGGAATTAAAAGAAAACGTGTTCAATAAAAGTTTGTCCTAAAGTACAGAAAAGAAAAATTAGTTAAAATTTATAAAGTGTCTACATGTTTGTATGCCTACATTTTACAACTATTTATTACCAGGCAGATGGTGGTTTGTGTAAAAAGGTGCTGGTAAACATTGCTATAAAAATTGGCAAATAAATGACCAATTACATATGAAAAAATCTGATGTGGGCAACACATGACTTTCCTTATATAATGTAATGAATTTACTACTTTTACAGTAAAAAAATAGGTTTTTCTTATAGATACTTATAGATACTTATATTCTTTCCAAGATATTGAATTTTCGACAATTAGTCGTCATTTTCATTGATTTAGCATCATTTTTATCCATTTAGCGAGATTTTCATTAATTTGGCAACATTTCAAAAAAGTCGCCAAGTTGGCGACATTCCGCCAAATTCGTCGCCAAAATCTCGCCAAGCGTTATGCACTAAGAAAAAAGTTATTCTTACAGCAGATAAATGACTATTGGCGTTCAAATACAAAAGTATTATTCAAAGTATATTTTTTCATGAATGGAACGAGCTACATCCACGAGAATGATGTCACTCAATTTATCGCATGGTATTACATATGAAAAGTGAACAATGTTTCTCAATAGGATTTTTTTTTTTTATGTGACTTTTTCATAATTTTTTTGAAAAATGTACAATATCTCGAGAACGGTTCATGTTAGCGTTCTAAAATTTATGCCAATCGTTTTCTAATGAAAAATTACATAAGAAATGTCTATTTGCGTAACTTTATTAGCGGTTTTGATTTTTTGACGATTTTTTCAAAATTTCATTCGAAAATTCAGGGGTATTCTGAACATTTGATTACGTATAAAAACAATGGGCTTCCAGTGTTTACGGATTGTGATTTTTGTACCAAATTTGGTTCGAATCGGTCCATTCGTTCGTCAGTTATCGTCTCCACAGACTCACTGACACACACACACACACACACACATACTTTCACACACACACACACACACACACACACACACACACACACACATACACACACACAGACATCACTTCAAAAATGTTTGATTCGTAATCAGGGATGCTTGAAACGTGCTCTCCCGTCGAAAACTCGAATTCGAATTTTCGACCCCGTCACAATACTTTCCTTATACATTATGTATATAAGGAAAGTAATAAATACTAAATTTTTACACATATAGATATTTTATTTTTAGTAAAAAAAAAAAAAAAAAACTAGAAAGTTTGTTGACATTTTATAAACAGTAAAAACTTATTAGTGTTCATCTAGCCTATCAAAATATGCACTCTTTAAGCTTGTGCTCTTTAATTTTTACATTTAACAAAATATGCATGCTTTAAGCGTGTACACTTATACATGATTGATAAGAATTTAACATTTTTGTAAATAATATTTAAAGTTGATATAAAACTATCTTGAAACGTTTTTAGAATACTGTTTTAAGTAATTACTCAAAACTATATACAATTAAAAGATAATACTTACTTGATACGTCGTAAAAAGTAAAAAAATTATATCCAACATAATATTGTAACAGAGAAAGTGAAACGGATGTAGCATAAGGGAAATGATGTACGGGTGTGACGTATCACGTTGACCTAGCCCATGCCGGCTGTTAATAGGCCGTTTCAATATGTGCGTCACATTCCCATCAAGCATGTGACGTTCCAAGTTATCAGAAGGCCTTAGATCTCGTAGACATGCAGGAGTAGCATAGGATAACCGCTAACAGTTAATTGCCACCACTTAACTGCACTAATTTGGTTATTGTTTTAAATTCAATAACTTAAATTTTAATAAGTTCAAGTTTAGTATCTATTTGTCAATACACTATTTTCGCTCTCTCTACAGGTTATGATTCACAGAGCAGTAAGTGTAGCGATACAGCGGCCAATTAGGACGCTTGTTTTGTCTTTTTTAGATATATTGATTAGTTTATAAAAATTGCTATGTTAATCTTATCTTATAGTCCACATTTTTCCTATCATTTTGATATGTAACACTAGTATCCTAATAATCTCTACGACGTATCTGTTTGTCAATGCTGTGTTTGCGCTCTCTCTGGAGATCGATAACTGATTCACGGCATGCGCAGTAAGTATATTGAGACAGTGACCAATTGAATGCTTGTTTTGTCTTTTCTAGATATCTTGCTTAGTTTATCAAATATGCTATGTTTAATTTTAGTATGTTGTAGTCCATATTTTCCCCATTATTTTTATATATGATACTGTTATTCCAGCAATCTATACGACGTATGCCAATGCACTATATTTGTTCTTTTTCTCATGCTGTTGACTTTTCTATATAATGCTCAGCAGGAGTCATGAGATTCTGGCCAATTAGAACTCTCTTCAATACACTATTTTCACTCTCTACAGGTTAAAATGATTATTCACGACATTAGCAGTAAGTGTATCGACACAGTGAGAAGCAAAGGCCAACGGCCGTACCGTGCTGAAAACACCGGTTCTCGTTAGATCACCGAAGTCAAGCAGCATCGGGCGCGGTTAGTACTTGGTGGGTGACCACCTCGGAACGCCGCGTGCTGTTGGCCATCTCGGGTGCGGTATCCCCGTGGTTTGCGCGCTAGATTTGCACGCTGCCACAAATGCCGCCGTGTTCATGCGGAGTACGATCACGTTAAACATGTGGGTCCGTAAGTCCTTCCGAGAGGTTGGTGGTAGGGGAAGGAGGGTACGGTCCCTGTGGATGCCTCCCCCACTGGGTTCCGGTCTAAATTGGGTGGCACTTCCCGGCCGTCCATACAGTTACCTTACACCTTTCTGGTAGGTCGGACGGTCTGGGTCTCAACAAACAACAACAGTGAGAAGCAAGTGCATCGATTCAGTGGCCAGTTAGAACGCTTATTTTGTCTTTTCTAGATCTCTTGATTAGTTTATAAAATTTACTGTTATTTTTAATGTGTTATAGTCATATTTTTTTCTATCATTTTGATATCTATCTATATATACTAATTGCCAAGTGTCTGTCAATCTGTCTGTCCATCTGTCTGTCCGTCTGTCTGTCTGTCCGTCTGTCTGTCTGTCACGCTTTTTTTAGGCACTTCCCGAATAGATAGAGACTTGCAATTTGGTACACGGCTCGGTCGTTCGATAAAACCCCCTGGGAAAATCGAATTTTTCGAAAACTTTCTGTAGAGGGGGGGTGCTCCACACCAAAACGTTCGAAAAGTGAAATGATAGGAAAGCATACTTTGCCATAAGGTAGAGACTTCAAATTTGGTGTATGGGTAAATCGTATGAAAAGAAGAAAGTGTGCAGTTTCAGATTTCCAATATTTTCTAATTAAAGGGGAGCCGCACACCAAAATTTTCGAAGTACCGAATAAATAAGAAACGGCTCTTTTAAAATTTGATAGAGGCGTGAAATTGGGTATATGGACTAATCATTTGATGAAAACACCCAAGACGAATATAGTTTTTTAAAACTGTTCGTTTAAGGGAGTACTCCAGAGGAAAACGTGATGATAAGAAAAACAAGTTGTGAATTGATAAGAAAAAATACTTCGGGATGAGATAGAGATTTGAAATTTGGTGTACGAGTATACAGTTTGGAAGGAAGAAAGTGTAGAATTTCAGTTTTCCAATACTTTCTACTTTTGGGGGTGTCGCACACAAAAATGTTCGATTTTCGGAATGAAGTAGAAATACCCCTTTTAGAACGTGATATAGAGGCTTGATATTTGGTATATGGGCGAATTATCTAATAGAAAGCCCAAGAAAAATGGAGTTTTTCAATAATGTATATTTAAGAGGAGTGGGTACTCTACAGAAAAACATTCGAAAGGTGAAATGATAGAAAAAGCATGCTTCGCGATGGGATAGAGACTTCAAATTTGGTATACGTGTAGATAGTTAGAAAGGAAGAAAGTGTGCAATTTCAGTTTTCCAACATTTGCTATTGTAGGGGGTGCCGCACACTAAATTGTTCGATTTGACGAACAAATGAAAAACGCCTCCTTTGCAATGTGATAGAGGCTTGAAATTCAGTATATGGAGTAATCACTTGATAAAAAACCCCTAAGATTATTACGGTTTTTCAAAAATGATCATTTAAGGGGGTGCAACACAGAAAAACGTTCGAAATATATAGTGATAGAAAAACATGCCTCACGATAGGATAGAAACATCAAATTCGTATACTGGTAGATAGTTTGAAAGGAATAAAGTGTGCAATTTCATATTTCCAATATTTGCATCTTTAGGCGGTGCCGAACACCAATATGTTCGATTTTCGGAATAAATGAGACACGCTTCCTTTTAAATGTGATAGAGGATTGATATTTGGTATATGGGCCAATCATTTGATGAGAAACCCAAGGCGAACAGAGGTTTTCAAAAATGTTCATTTATGGGTGTGCTCCACAGAAAAACGTTCGAAAGGGGAGATGATAAAATAGTATGCTTTGGGATAAGATAGAGACTTTAATTTGGTGTACTGGTAGATAGTTTGAAAGGAAGACGTGCATAATTTAAAATTTATAATATTTTCTTCTTTAGGGGGTTCCGCACACTAAAATATTCGATTTCCCAAATAAATGTGAAATGCGAATTATTAAAAAAAATGACAATTTTCAGGGTTTGCTTATTGCGAAAACTGTTGATTTTCAACGGGTATTCGGCTAGTATAATAGTATTATTCTAATAATCTGTATGACGTATCTGTTTATCAATACTCTATCTGACCTCACTCTATAGAGGTTGATGTCCGATTCACGACATGTGCAGTAAGTGTATTGAGACAGTGGCCAATTAGAACGATTGTTTCATCTCTTATAGCTAGCTTGCTTAGTATATAAAATATGTTATGTTTAATTTCAGTATGTTATAGTCCATATTTTCCGTCATTATTATGATATATGATAATATTATTCTAATACGTACGACGTATTTATTTGCCAATACTCTATATGTGTGTTCTTTTTTCAGGCTGTTGACTGTTGACTTTTTTACAAAATACTCAGTAGGAGTCATGAGATCTAAGCAATAAGAACTCTGGTTGGGTCTTTTCTAGTATTCTTGGTTGGTTTATAAAATTCATTAATTTCAATTTTCGTCTGTTATAATCCATATTTCCCCCATCATTTTGATATACAGAGTATATATAAACTGTTTTAACAAAATAAGAGGGGTGTTAGTACCCATCAAGACGAACAATGTTTACTATGGAACTCAGGGTCGCATTCCACTCTGAGTTTCAGAAAAGAGCAACTTCGAAACACGTCCAACAAGTACAAGTCGCCACTTCGGACGACAAAGCTGTCGTGCCGGAGACGTATTACATCTCCAGAACATCACCATCACTTCTAGTCATCCGACACTTCTTACATGCCACATATCCCGGACGATGGATTGGACGTAGTGGATCTGTGGCTTGGCCTCCACGCTCACCGGACCTCAACCCACTGGACTTCTTCTGGGGGCACATAAAATCAATGATGTACGAGACGCCTGTGGACTCCGTAGAAAATTTCTTAGAAAGAATCGTTGTTGCAGAGGACAGGATAAACACGACACCAGATGCCTTCGAGAGGGTGCGCTGTCGTTCATCCGCTGGTGTGAATTGTGAAACTGCACCCTTGGCCGTCACTTTGAGCATCTACTTTAGTCTTTCTCTGGTGTAAATAAATGGGATTGTGCAACTTATGATTAAGTTAATTCTCCTTATTTTCACAGTTGAAAGTTCAACTTTAACTTTACGCTTTTCTGACACTTAGAGTGGAATGCGACCCTAGATTCCACTATAAATATTGTCCATCTTGATGGGTACTATCACCCCTCTTATTTTGTCAAAACAGTTTATATACACTCTGTATAATACAATTATCATAATAATCTGGACGCGCGTTTCTATTTGCCATTTACAATATTTTCGCTCTTTCAACTAGCTGATGAGTCCGTCACGACCTGCGCAGTAAGTGTCTTGAAAACTCACCAGTATCGTCGCTCGTTTGGTCATTTTTAGATATCTTATTTAGTATATAAAAAGCATTAATTTTAAATTTAGTATGATATAGTCCATATTTCCCCCATCATTACATTCCTTATATACATATTATAGTGTATAAGGAGAGTATTGTGACGGGGGGTCTGAAATTTGAATTCGAGTTTTCAACGGAAGAGCACGTTTCAAGGATCCCTGAACATGAATCGAACATTTTTTAGGTGATGTCTGCGTGTGTGTGAGTCTGTGGAGACGATATATCAGGAACAAATGGAGCGATTCAAATGAAATTTGGTACACAAATTTCAATCATTTATTAATGGAAGCCTATTGCTTTTAAACGCAATGGAATGTACGGAAGAGTCCCAATTTTCGAATAAAATATTGAAAAAATCATCAAAAAATCAAAACCTTTAATAAAGTTGAGTAACTCATCATTTCTTTTGTAATTTTTTTATTGGAAAAGGATTGACATAAATTTTAAAACGCTAGAATGAGCCTTTCTCGAGATATTGCACATTTTTTGAACAAATGTATAAAAAAAATCATATAAAATTTAAAAAAATGTATAAACTATTGTGATATATTTTCACTTTTCATATGTAATATTATGCGATAAATTTGTTTGCATCATTCTCGTGGATATAGTTCGTTCCATTCAAAAGAGAAAGTACTTAAGGTAGTTGTTTTGTATCTTAACGCTTAACATATAACGCTTTTGCTAATAGTCATTTATCTACTATAAAAATAACCTGTTTCTCAGTCAGTAACGCTTAGCGAAATTTTAGAGACGCACTTAGCGGAATATCGCTAACTTGACGTGCTTTTTCAACACAGAGAAATTGACGAAAATGTCGCCAAATTGACAAAATTGATCAATGAGAATAAATCAATGAAAATGACGACTAATTGGTGAAAATTCAATAACTTGGAAAGAATATAAGAATCAACTATATGAATAACCCATTTCTCCGTCTGTACGTAACGCTTAGCGAAAATCAGCGGCTTTAAAATACTTCAAACAAAAGTCATAGTGATTTCATAAGGGTGTACTTCGAAAGGACTGCCGCAAAGGTATTTCGTAAAAATTTGATTTTCAAGTACTTAAAATATAGCTACATTTTCAAAATTCAGGTATAATGTACATAAAAGAATGACAAATTACATGTATGAAGGACTTGGCGAAATATTTGTAATTATGTTAAAAATCTTTAAATTTTGATTTTGCGACAAATTTGAATTCTGCACAAATGTTCCAATAAAAAAAAATTTGATGTGGGCAACACATGACTTTCCTTATATAATGTAATAAATTTACTACTTTTACATTTAAAAAAAATAGATTTTTCTTATAGTAGATACTAATATTCTTTCCAAGACATTGAATTTTCGACAATTGGTCGTCATTTTCATTGATTTAGCACCATTTTTATCAATTTGGCGAGATTTTCGTTAATTTGGCAACATTTTAAAAAGTCGCCAAGTTGGCGACATTCCGCCAAATTTGTCGCCAAAATCTCGCCAATCGTTATGCACTAAGAAATAAGTTATTCTTGCAGCAGATAAATGACTATTGGCGTTCAAATACAAAAGTATTACTCAAAGTACCTTTTTCATGAATGGAACGAGCTAGATGCACGAGAATGATGTCACCCAATTTATCGCATTGTATTACATATGAAAAGTGAACATGTTTAGGAAATATTTTTTTTTATTTTATATGATTTTTTGATAATTTTTTTAAAAAATGTACAATATCTCGAGAACGGTTCATGTTAGCGTTCTAAAATTTATGTCAATCGTTTTCTAATGAAAAATTACATAAGAAATGTCTATTTGCGTAACTTTATTAGCGGTTTTGATTTTTTGATGATTTTTTAAAATTTCATTCGAAAATTTAGGGGAGTTCTGAACATTGCGGATAAAAACAATAGGCTTCCAGTGTTTACGGATTGTGATTTTTGTACCAAATTTGGTTCGAATCGGTCCATTCGTTCGTCAGTTATCGTCTCCACAGACTCACACACACACACACACAGAGACATCACTTCAAAAATGTTTGATTCGTGATCAGGGATGCTTGAAACGTGCTCTCTCGTCGAAAACTCGAATTCGAATTTTCGATCCCGTCGCAATACTTTCCTTATACATTATGTATATAAGGAAAGTAACAACTATCCAGTATTATCACTATCGGCTTACCCCATTGAAAACGATTTTGTGACCGGTTAAAAATAAATTAGTATATAAATTGTTTTCTTCTATTTTTAAAACACATTTTTTAATATAATTCAAAATTTTCATGTTTAAGCTTGATATTTCTATTTTTCGAATACAGGTTCCACAATCACGGAAACGTAATTGAACTTGGACTTGAAGACAAAGGAACTTGAAGACAAAGCTGCAGTCCTCAGTTATGTACATTCAAATCCCCTTATCAAATTTATAGAATGAGAAATTACCTTTCCGTGATTGTGGCATTATTATATATGATCTGTTGTTGTATTTAATGCTGCATTAGAAGGAATAGATATTTAAAAATGTTCATTAAAAAATAAAAATAATCGGTATGAATTAAATTACGACAACAGATAGCAGCGTCGGCCGTCCAAATGGTTGCTCAAGTCCTTGTTGACGAGCCGGACGGTCTGGGTCTTCAACAGATAGCAGCACCAATAATATTTTGGATTAAAATAAAAAATGTATTCTATGTTTTATTGGGTATTAAATTTAGTTTTAATATAATCTAAGCATTGCAATTTATCTTTCAGAAAATATTTCGCAACTGTTAGAGCAGAATTTCGGCGAAAAAGTGTGCCGAGAAAGTTAACAAAGCGTGGATATGGCAGAAGATTTACTGACGCTCACCCTTAAGGGATGATTAGAAGGTTTTGCTTTTACAAGCAGCAGTTTTATTTATTGGGATTCACAGTTCTGTTCATTCAGTTGCTTGTGTATTTGTTTGTACGGAGCGCAATAACAGCAGACTGACGGATCGGAAGGAATCTTTTGCAGATCTTCATACACCCTATGATTAAAATATACAAACACCAATACCGGCGGGTCACGTAAAGGCTCTAAGCTCCCATTCAAAATTAGTGAGCCCTTTCCAGATCACCCTTAGCAAACGAAGTGTTAATGCTTTTCTCTCAATCTGGTAAATTGCGAATTATTATAAATACTTGAAACGAACATATCCGTTAATTGTTTTTCGGGTGTAATACTTTGATTTGGTTCCTGTAAATATGAGAAATGTTTAAAAGAAATGTTTCAAAATTTATAGTCAGAAGATTTAATGAAACTAAAATATAAAATGCTGATAATAAATCATAATTCTTTTACAAAATGATATGATGACACTATAGTTCTAAATAACAATACTATATGTGGTTTTCTTTTCAGTTGTGTATTTCTTATGCAATACTAAGAAATATGGAGTTGGTTTTCTTCATAGCAGAAATGAAATGAAAGACAAATTGTTGCTGGCACGAGAAGTTCCACCGTGGTGTTATATGAAATTCACCTAGATATATATAAAAAGCATATTTTACTTTTTAATTGCATTATATATTTTTTCAAAGATATACAAATATTTATATTTTGTAAATACGCAATTCTTGGGAAAGTAAACGTCCAATAACTTTGAAAGGGTGATCCACGAGTGCACACACGTTAGGGTTAACTCTAATAAAGCAATCATGCCCCATCGAATAAAAGTGATTGCAGAGCCCCTAGCAGGGAATTAAAAATGAATTTAGCTAACAAACTCGGCAATAATGCGAGATAGACGAAAAACTCCGTTACAAACTTAGCATTGTCTAATGAGTAGTACTATAAAAACGAAATGCTTATGCGGAAGGCAATAAATACCTGGTGTAATAAAAAAATTTCAGGCAAATATTGGGGTTACATTGGCCTCCAATATAGGCCAATATTTTCATTACAACATTAAACCAATATTAGTCTTACATTGGAAATATTGGCACCCAATATTGTCCCAATATTTCAAGCCAATATTGGGCCAATTCCGTCAAAATGTCAACTTTTTGTATTGGTCCAATATTGGCTGCCAATATTGGGCTGATATTGGATTGCTACTAGGGACCATCATAGCTTCTAGCACGGTGATACCTACAATGTTTGTCAAGGTACGCGGTCATACTCTTTCTGGAATTCAAATGTGCATTATCTCTGACGGAGGATATTCAAAATAGTTTATATACTAGATTTTTGTTCATGTAAGTGCTTTTTATTGTAGCATTCCTGAATATAACAGCAAATAGTTAATAACCCTATTTTGTCAAATAAATGCTTTCTGTGAGACCTTTATTGTCGATTCTTACTCATTAGACTAACTCTACACCTTTATAAATGGCTTTTTTCGTCTATCTCGCTTTAATGCCGAATTCATTACCCTACTTTTTTTAATTCTTCGCAAGGGGCGATGCAATCACTTTTATTCGATCTGACATGGTCACTTTTCTATAGATGGAACTAGCATGTAAAGTCATGGAAATTTTCTTACAAAGTCATTGGGGTGCTTAAGGACTATCTTAGGCACACTGTATAAATATTTTGCTCAAACTGCTGTCTAAAATAATTTAATATAATACCATATTAAAAAAATTTAAAATGATTTATTTTAAATTCGTAAAATTAGGAAATCAATGGTACAAATATAATCCACAAAATATTATAAATAAAATTCCACTTTGTTCATCCTTCACTGCGTTTTCCGTCTCGACAAATATCTGCTATTTATTCTTTATCGTCTACCAGGAAAAAAATTGGTTCTGAAGAAGAAATTTTGATGGATTTTAGGATATAAAGGTTCATAACTTTTAAATTAATTCGAACTCAAAAAATCTCTTCAAAGCGCATCGCAGGTGACCTAAAGTACCTCCGTAGCAAATTTTTCCATTATCCGACGCTTTGATATTCCGCTACAAACGACATACACAGATACACATGCACTCAGATGTTGTGATAAAGACTGCCAGAGGTGAGAATTGATTAATATACAAAATATAAAATTATGCAACTTCATCGCAACACCTGCAAAAATATGGATATCCATATGCAGTCATAAAGAAGATGAAGTTAATTAAAAGTGTAAATATCTTCATGAAGAGTGACCGTATAGTGTGGTACAAAATTTTGGAATAATTGTTTAAAGCTTTTTGTTGATTAAACATAAAATTAATGTAGATGCAAATTAATATAACTGCAATATATACAAATTAGTATACATTGGAAATTAAAATCAAATACATAATACAATTTTCTCAAAATTCTTTTCTGAATTCCCTCCCTCAAAGTATATATGAGTTAATAAGAAAATCGTGAAAAAAAAAAATTACAATCAACCAAATGTGTTCTAATTACGATAACTGGAATCAGACTTTCGTCATTTACTTGTAACTGTCATGTTAAAGTTGTAGAGTAAAATATGTCTAAATATGTTTCACTTAATAAAATAATTAACTTAATAAAATAATTATTATTTATTTCTAATAATCACAATGTGATTGTTTATCTAAAAAAATATATTTAATTTGCATACTTTTCATACTCTTTTTCGTGTTTCGTTCGGATCGACACTTACACTTTATAACTTAATAAATTCTGTACTGAAACAAATACATATTGTTCCTTGGTTTTAACTATAATTACAAATAATGACAATTTTATTATCATTTTATTAAGTCATGAGTATCAAGTTTTTATCTGTCTTGTAAATATGGGCAGCGCAATTATCATGATGCTTATGTAAAAATAAGCATGTATATGCAAAAGGAAATTGTATGTAACTCTTTTTCTAATCCAGCATTTTATTTATTCATATCAAATATGATTGCGTTATGATAATAAAATGCTTCAACTGGTGATATCAAAAAGAAAAGTTTTTATTAAATGTAAATTCAGTATGTAAAAATATAGAATAATTTTTCGAAACACCGTATTTTTCAATGAAAAATGTCATCATCATCTTAGAAATAAATACCTTTTTAGTTTCACGCAATAGCAATATTTTTCAAATTGTTTCAAAAATAGACTCTCTTCATCATTTTACAAATATGGAAGTATTCCACTTTTAAAATATTTTTATAACTGCAAGTATTCGACAGAAATAATGTGAAAACTATATTTGGTGGTTGGTTAAGTTGCTGTAAATTCAACACTAAAATAGTCCACTTTAATTTGTTTCGCAACATCATATTAATATAAAATTCAAAATGATTAGCAGCCAATATGTCTCCATTTTTATCCTTGAATCCATCATGCTTAGCAAAAAGTGATCAAAGGACGCACAAGGATCCAATTTCTTTAATTTAGCTGATTAACATACAAAAAATGGTGGGCAGCTTGTCATCGCAGCTAAGGGCTGAGGCCCAGGTAGAATTTTACAAACCTTCTCTTTCAAAAATCCTGCATCTTCGTAACTACGATAGAACACAAAGAAACGTGGATGTCAAGGATCGCAAATTTATATTGTCTGAAAAACGGTTGCCACTGATTCACCAGGACAAAAATCACATGATTCAGCGCACCGAACATGGTGTCAAAAGAATGAGTGTGTAACTTAAACTTCCCTTGAAGAGGTTCAAAATACTCTAGGAGAGACAATTTATTATTTTATAAATTTAGAATTAATATCATTGTCGATGATGATCTATCTCATCGCAATATACCAAACACCCATACAAACATTTTATTTCATTATGTAAGATATAAAATGAAAATCGATGTTTACTTACTGTCGAGAGGTATCAGAACCCTCTTCAGATTCAAATCTCTCATACAGTTTCTCATATCTTTCACTGGAAGAGAAATATTTAAATAAAATACATATATTTATTTCAGGTAAAGTGCAATTACATATTAGCATTATTCCAAAAATTTGGTCAATCTGAACAATCCTCATTTACAACATTTGACAAAGTTTTTTTTTTTCATAAAATATTATATATGTTCTTGAGCTTATAAGGTTAGTTTATCAATTAGCTACAGTGGTCTGGTTCAGTCTGCATATTGCACATCAACACTGATAATACGCTAACCGCACTATCAATAAGACCTATTTTTACCGAAAATTTGTGTGACTGTACGAAATAAGTGTGCAAAAGAGTTAAAAATACAGAAGTTGAAAATGAAGTGTATATGCACCAGTCGCCAGCAAATGAAGACTCCTTCATAAATTTCCTATTCCATGCTGTTTCATTCTTGAAGAATTTTACATATAGGTGCTTGGTTGACGAAATTATTATAATGTCGCGAACATCGTATTTATTATATTCCCCTAAATTTGGAACCTTACCACAGACAAAAATTAAACAAAAGGAAGCACTTACCCTGAATCTGTATCAACTTCAGGATCTGATTCAATCCTCTCATACAGTTTTTCATATGTAACCCTAAAATTATAAGAACTCAAATCAAATGTGTTGTAACTCAATATCAATGTAGTAACTAGACATCAAAATGTAATTAATATTGTCTAGTATTTGATATGCAGGTAAAATATCTTTATAACGAATTCCCAAGTAACAAATAGTACAGGGCTGGAAACGTCAGGGACTGTGCATGTATACTCATTAGGTTAATCTATAGCAAGGCTACCATGCCCAATCGATTGAAAGTGATAGCAGTGCCCCTGGCGGAGAATTAAAAAAAGTTAGAAAATGAATTCGGCAGAAAAACGAGATAGACGATTACAAAGTTGTTAGGCATTGTCTAATGTAGACATGCTAGTCGGTCTCGGTATTAAATGATGAGTTAGAATCGGCAATAAAACTGTTACAAAAGCTATTTATGTCCAATAAATAGCTTCTTCAGAAGGTTATTGGAGAATGGTCGTCATATTTAGCAAATAAACAACACATTAAATGAACAACAGTTACATAAACAACACTTACCAGCACAATAAAGAACAATTAAATAAACAACACTTATATGCACAGGGATATAAGGTACAGCCTGCTCTAAATTCTCTCTGTCAGCAACAATGCACATTTGAAATCGCGAAAGAATATTATAGAGTACTTTGAAAAGCATTGCAGTTATAACCGTGCTACACGCCCTGATAGTCCGACTTTTTGACAGGTATTTATTGCCTTCCATATACGCGTTTCTTGCAAGTCTGATGTCGATTCCTACTATAATTTGTAATCCTCTACAACTTTGTAATTGACATTTTTTTACATCGCTTTGTAATCGAGTTCGACTTTCTAGCCTTTTAAATTATGTGCTAGAGGCTCTACAGTCACTTTTATTGGATAGGACACGGCCACTTTATTATAGATAGATCTAGCGTATGCACTCATGGACCTTTCCATACAACGCTGTAAAGGTCCATGAGTATACACTATGAGTGTACCCATGAGTGTACGCCCATGAATGTACCCATGTACACTCATGGACTAAATACCCAACGTTCTTAAGTACCCAAACTAGAACATTTAGGTTCTTAAGAACTTTCCTAGGAACCCTGACTATTTTTTTAAATACTTTTATCCAGATTCCTGAAAATTCATATTGAATTTCTTAACGAAAATATCGGTTTTTTTTATTTAGGCATAATTCTGAAAGCACTATCTTTAATACAATATTTTCACATGGCATTTCATAAAAAAAAAAAAATATTAAATTTCTAAGAATTCTCGTCTTATCGTTGTTTAAATTGCGAGAGGAGAACTTCTCACTGACCTTTTTAGATTACTGCTGAATATGTATATTTTTAAGTTGTTAAAAGATGTTTTCCAAACATCCGGTGAAGTTCAGCGTCATATCAGTGCTTTCTCCAAATAGAAATTGAAATAAAGGAACATTTAAACAGAATGTCGGAAGCATCCGGTTCGGGCTTTTTAGTTTCTCGTGTTTTAGATTTCGTTCATGATAATATTTTTGATTTCATTCGTTTTAAAAATCTGAACTGATGGGGGAATTCAAAATATTCAAAATAGTTTAATGTAACTGATAAAATGCCTTGCCCAAACTGCACGTGTAGGACTTTCAGGACGGAATTTATAATTTTTTGACAACATGTAGAACTTTCATGGCTTCATGTTGTTTTGAATTAATTAAGTCATGTTCCAAGATGCTTCATTAATTAGTTGTGAAAGGAACAGATTAGTAGAGCAATGTTTGTTTTGATGATTTTCCAAATTCAGCAGTTTACGGAAAAGATTACTTTGCTCACAGGAATCAATTTTATAAAGAAAAAGAAATTTATTTCCTTCTTATAATAAATTTAAAATTCATAAGGAACATCAAAATTAGAAACTAGGACACTTTTTACTATTAATGTGAGTGCTTCTTGGTTACAACTCAATGCAAATATGAATGACAATTCTTCCCAGGTAAATCAGTATTCTATATTTATTTTAATTTTCTGTATTAAATACCATATGTAAGAAATAATTATTTAAATTTTAAGGGAAGTTTACCCCAAGTTTGACCTTACCAGCTCAAAAGCCGTTGTTTGTAATGAAAAATTCAAATTTTTATTGTCCAATCATTTATTTTTTCAAATAATATCAAATACTTTGGGTATGCTGGATTACTTTTTATCTATTAGTACAAAGAACTTATTGAATTAAAGTTCGATAGAACATTTTATTTTTAAGATAGATTGATTGACAGTTTTTGAAAATGTGTCTTGCCATACAAGTGCTGCGTGCAGGTATCTGGAGCAACTGTGACACAATCATTCTCAATTATTTCAATATAGTCTCATAAGAAGATATATTTTAATCTCCGGCTAATACTATATTGAAATTTGCAAAATAATAGTAATAATAATAATAATAAATTACGGTAGTTTTGTAATTAAATGCTAAAAATATCAAAACGATTCGCAGATGTTTTTAAATAAAAATGTGTTGACATATAATTATTTAAATTTAGGCGCAGTATGTACAAATCCGCATAATATAATAGCATTCAAAATTTTAAGATTCTGGGTACATTAGTTTTGACGTTACAATGCGCGCAAGGTTGAAAGTAACAGTTTTGAGAAAAACGATTTCAAAGTCAAACAGCCTTGCTTGATTTGTGCATATATTGCTTTGTCAATTTTATTATACGACGCGTAATAATGGAATATTTTGAACATTATTTTTTAAAAATATTCTTAATATTTTATTCAATAAATATAGAAAAAATGATAAGTTTTATGTTTAAATAATAGTCATACCCCCTTAAGAATCAATATTTTCAGCAATCTTAGGCGTAGCCATATTTTCCTTATAGAGTGTGCGATATTTACCCGTTCCCATGTTTCTTAGTAGATCTAGAATATGGTCTCAAAATTCAGTCAGGGTTCGGATGTGACTCCATATTGTTGTTAACTTCACCTTGCTTCCCTTCCTGAATATGACTTCATTTTGTTACTAAATTCATGTGGCTTTACCTCTCGAATCTGAATTTATGTTGTTAACATCATGTTGTTTTAATTCCTGAATGTGACTTTGTGCTTTTGTTAACTCCATTGTGTTTCCCTTCCTAAAATGACCTTACGTTGTTGTTAAATTCATGTTTCCTTCTGAAATATGACTTCATGTTGTTAATTAACTTCATATTGTTTCCATTCTTGAATATGGTTTCATGCTGTTTACATTACGTTGCATTATTTCCTGAATATGACTTTATGTTTTTGTTAACTTCATGTTGTTGTTGAACTTCATGTTGTTGTTGGACTTCATGTTGTTGTTGAACTTCATGTAGTTTTTGAACTTTATGTTGTATTTATTTCTGAGTATCACTCCATGTCCAGTTCCCAAGTAATGTTGTTGACTCTCATATATACGAAATAAATACCGTGTGATTAAATAATTGAGAAATTTAAAGAAATTGACGGAAAGAAAAAAAGAGACGGGAAATTTTTATTTTAGAACAGGGTGTCTCGTCTACCCGAGTGTGTCAGCCGGAAGAGCCCTGAACCGATAACAAGGATTCGAGACCCTCTCCTCTCAGTATGATTTATTTACCGAATATTAAACATTTTTTCATATCCAAACCTAATTTTGATGGAAATGGGAATCAAACTCGGATCTTTTTAATCGGGAACAATCATGCTACCAGCTACAGTCCTAAATATAATTCTTCAATTAATTATAAGTATAGTTGTTCAACAATTTTATGCAATAAAAATCTAATCACACGCATCTCTAAATGTTTCTAAAGGAAACAAAATGAATTGATAAAACTTAGGTTAGACTAATTAAATAATGTATACACTGATAATGTACAATGAAGTGAAATACTGGAATCTGAGGTATTACTTCCGATTTAGAAATGTCATGATAATCATATAAAATAGACCTACCTGGTGATTATTTTTCCATTTTCCTTTATCCTATCGTAATACGCTGCAGTTTTTCTAGAAAAATAAACATAAATACGATTAGGATTAATGTATAAATGGCATGCATGCTCTAAGAAATGAGCACAGCTATAATAATAACAACCATAACAACAACAACAGTAATAATAATAATAATAATAATATTAACTAAAAACTTAAATTAAAAGAAGGTTGAAACTATCACATTTCATTAAATTTTTACTTTGCCCACCATAAATAATCTAATTGTGACTAACTAGGTCAAAAATCCGACTTCAATTTTAATCGATGTGCACGTCAATTGATCAACCCTGACTAGAAGAAATTTGCCATCTCTCCACTGTACTGTAGAGACTCAGTGTACTGCAGAGACCCAGTGTTCAGTGCACTATCCATACTCAGAGAGACTGTATGCGTTTCTCTGAGAATGTGAGCAGGATATCTTTTGAAAACATTAGAGATTTAAGTGAAATTTCTAACAATTACTTTAATCGGTATATTTAAGAAGCTCTTCGATTTTCTGGCAGATCGTATCAGTGGAATACCATCCAATTTGATATATATATATTTTTTCAAGTGAGTGGCATTTTCAGAAAAAATGGAGTTCTAAAATTTCATATAGTCCCTTGAGCAAAAAAGTTCAGTTAAAAAAATGACGGTATACAGTACTTGGTCTAATGATACAAACCGATGCAATTATCTACAATATTCGGCTAGTTATTGCTTATTAAAAATTAGGAGATTTCCCCCTAAACATCTGGGGTCAGCTGTAAATAAAATCGCGCAAACACATTTTAAGCAAGGTTTCAATTTTCAATGTGAGACCCTGAAGTACGAGTCAAAATTGAGGAAAAACCGAATTCCAATTTTTATATTTTAGTCAATTTTGGTAGTCTTTTACATTATTTCTATTATAAATATCTTCATGAATATTACAGATAATTGCACTGAATTTTTTTCTTTAGATTAGTTAATGTACAGCGCAAGGCTTTCTGTTTACACTTTTTGTTTTGCTCAGAAGACCATATAGAAATTTAAAATGATATTTTTATGAAAATTCCACCCATCGGAAAAAATTATACGAAAGAATTTTGCATTTGATTTTTACAAACTTTCAAATTAGACGTATTTCTCTAAAACCAATTGCCAAAGCTCGAAAAACGATGTCAACTATGTTGAAATACTCTGTATATCTCAGAAGTATCAAGTAATTTCCACAAAATTTAATATACTTACTAGCCGAATACCCGTTGAAAATCAACGGTCTCACAATAAGCAATCCCTGAATAATGTAAATTTTTTAATAACTCGCGTTTCACATTTATTCGACAAATCGAATATGTTGGTGTGCAGAATCCCCTGAAGAAGAAAATATTGGGAAACTTAATTTGGCATTTCTTCCTTTCGAATTATCTACCCGTACACCACATTAAAGTCTATCTTATCCCGAGGTACCCCTATTTCATTATTTCTTCTTTCGAACTTTTTTCTGTGAAGCACACCCATAAATGAACATTTTTGAAAAACTCTGTTTGTCTTGGGTTTTTATCAGATGATTGGCCCATATGCCAAATATCAAGCCTCTATCACATTTAAAAGGAAGCGTGCCTCATTTATTCCGAAAATCGAACATATTAGTGTGCTGCACCCCTTAAAATAGCAAATATTGAAAATCTGAAATTTCACACTTTCTTCCTTTCAAATTATCTACCTGTACACCAAAATTTGAAGTCTCTATTCTATCGAGAAAAATGTTTTTCTATCACCTCACCTTTCGAACGTTTTTCTGTGTAGCACCCCATTAATGAATATTTTTGTCAAACCGTATTCATCTTTGCATTTTTTTCTCAAATGGTTAGCCCATAACCTACATTTCAAGCCTCTATCACATTGTAAAGGAGGCGTTTTTCATTTGCTAGACAAATCGAACGTTTTAGTAAGCGGCACCCCCTACAATAGCAAATGTTAAAAAACTGAAATTGCACACTTTCTTCCTTTCCAACTTTTTACACGTACACCAAAGTTGAAGTCACTATCTCGAAGCATGCTTTTCTAGCATTTCACCTTTTGAATTCTTCGAAACTCTATTCTTTTTGTGATTTCTATCAGATGATTCACCCATATACCAAATATCAAGCTTCCATCGCTTTTTAAAAGGGGCGTTTCTCCTTTATTCCGAAAATCGAACACTTTGGTGTGTGGCACCTCCCTAAAGTAGAAAATATTGAAAATATTGGTAAATTGAAATTATACACTTTCTTCCTTCCAAACTATCTACCCTTACACCAAATTTGATATCTCTATCTCATTCCGAAACATGGTTTCTTATCAATTCACTTTTCGAACGTTTTACTCTGGAGCACCCCCTTAAACAAACATTTTTGAAAAATTATATTCGTCTTGGGTGTTTTCGTCAAATGATTAGCCCATATACCAAATTTCAAGCCCCTATCAAATTTTAAAGGAGCCTTTTCTCATTTGTTCGGTAAATCGAACATTTTGGTGTGTGGCACCCCCCTTAAGTAGAAAATATTGGAAATCTGAAATTGCACACTTTCTTCCTTTCGAACGATTTACCTATACACCAAATTTGAAGTCTCTATCTTATCGCAAAGCATGCTTTTCTATCATTTCACTTTTCGAACCTTTTGGTGTGGAGCACCCCCTAAACGAACATTTTAGAAAACTATATTCGTTTTGAGTGTTTTCTTCAAATGATTATCCCATATAACAAATTTCAAGCCTGTATCAAATTTTAAAGTAGCCGTTTCTCATTTATTCGGTAAATCGAACATTTTGGTGTGTGGCACCCCCTTAAGTAGAAAATATTCGAAATCTGAAATTGTACACTTTTTCCTCTTCAAACGGTTTACCCATACACCAAATTTGAAGTCTCTATCTTATCGCAAAGCATGCTTTCCCATCATTTCACTTTTCGAACGTTTTGGTGTGGGACACCCCCTCTATAGAATGTTTTCGAAAAATTCGATTTTTCCAGGGGGTTTTATCGAACGACCGAGCCGTGTACCAAAATGAGCCGACCGAGCCGTGTGACTATCTATTCTGGAAGTGCCTAAAAAGAGCGTGACAGACAGACGGACTGACAGACGGGCAGACAGACAGACGGACACTTGGCAATTAGTATATATATATAGATAGATTTTTACCAGTAACAAGAATAAGTTTATTAATATTTTAGCAAGATCAAGTCATGAGAAAGCTCTAATATGAGTTGTCGTTTTCCCACAAATCAAATGTTTTATGTATAGAAAAAGTCAAGTACTCATCAGATTTTTTAAAAGTGTAGAGATTAAGATGCTACGAGATCTGAAATATCGAATGAATTCTTACTTTAGCTTGCCTTTAAATTTGTCCAGATTAATAGATCCATCAACTCCCTGAAAGCAGGAAATGAAATATTAATTTATATACTAGTATTAAATCGAAGAGGAGGCAACTAGCAATCTTAAAAAAAAAAAAAGAAAAAAAAAACCACTGCAACTGTTTTTAATAAGTTCTATTTGGTGTAACAATGTATGATGCTTACCGTTGATAATAGTTGTCTCAAATGAAAATTATCCCAGTCTGCTCCGTGGTTAAGATTAAGACTTTTCTGTCTCTAGTGAGGCTTTGAGGCGGGGGGGGGGGGTGTAAGAAACTTCTAAGAGACCACTTTGAGTGAAAAAGATAAAAAACTGACTCTGGTAAATTCAGTACACTGGCCAATACTTTCTTTCAACCCAGACCGTGCGACCTACCCAATGCTGCGAGGTATGTTTGGACGGCCTAGACAGTAAAGTATGTGCAAAAATTCAGCCTTAGAATCAACGGCGTGGGGATCTGAGAAAGCTCTTTAAAAACCCCATATCTCCACCCGGGAGGTTGGGGGGATTTTATTTTCAGTAAGTCTTCCTTCACTTTTGTCGAACACTTCATGCATTGGGAAAATTCACGCCATAAGCATGCATTTTACTATAGGATATTTTTAGTGAATATATAGGATATAGGTTATTAGGATATTTATTTTACTTGTTTTCAATAAGTTTTCCTCCAATAAGATTATAAGGATACATATTTTATTAACACTTTACAACAAAGTTGAAAAGTGTTTATGACTTTGTTCATTCTGTCTGTCTGTCTGTCTGTCTGTCTGTCTGTCTGTCTGTCTGTCTGTCCGTTAGCACGATAACTGCCGTAAAAATGGCTTAATCAAAATGAAATTTTAGTATGTTGTTCAGACGGTCTATAGGACCTATGGGAATATAAATGAATAATATCACCCAATTAGTTTTGGATTGAACCCGGGTTGAAAAAATGGAATACATTGAACCCTATGGGACCTAATTTTTCAAGCATTTTTTAAGCGGATTTAAAATTCACAAATTGCTTCGAAAATTTGAGGCAGTATTCAAATTGTTCCATAAAATATATAAAAAAAAAATTCAGCGAAATATATTCAGTAGTTTTTTAAATAAAAATTAAAATAATAATAACACCTTTTATATGAAGCGATCACGTGTCCATGATATGAAACGATCACATGACCCACTTCAAAATGATATATGGCATCCATCTTGTGTCAAAATCGTGATTTTTAAAGTTCTTTTTAATTCATATTGAGTGTTGTATCCATCCTAAAACTACTTTATTTCTGCCTAAATTCTGTGCATCTACATACTGAAACAACGCAATGACAATTTATTTCAGTTTAAATGCTCATCCAAATATGATTATTTCTACTATTAAGCCTATTTTTCACCTATGTAAAATGTAAACAGCAAAATATGTAGAATGAGTTGTATTAGAATCGCTGTAATTCTTTAACACAAAATCATTTAGTCCATGGAGTCTGCTTAGCTGATATGAATGAAGTATTCATTGATTGTAGAAAGAGAAGGACGATATTTTTCGATGAAGTTTTAAGCATAGAGTTAACTTATTTGTAGCTCCATGGTCTTAATTTTTAAATAAAATAAATTATTATAGTATTCTGATGATTGACATGAATGGGGGAATTATTTATGAATGAAATATTGCTTTTATAGAGAGAGCCAGGCGTGTTATTTTTTTATGACGTCATTTGAATCAATTTCAGTTGTTTTCGATGAAGTTTTCAAATATAATAAATTATCGTAGTATTATGATAATTCTAAAATTATTACCGAGGAATGTATCAAATTTTAGAGATGTTTAAACCAGGCAATTTATACTTTAATGCCGTCATTTGAATGAAGTTAATTTTTTTCGATGAGGGTTTAAGGTTTCAAATATAATAAATTAATGTAGTATTGTGATAAGTTTTAAAATATTACCGAGGAATGTATTGCATTTTAGACATGTTTAAATAAAATTGCATTGAAGTTGGAAAGTGTTTCATAATCAATGCTTTAAGCATGATTGATCTTTCTTGTTTATTTTCAATACGTTTCCTTGACTTTTGTCGAATACACTATATATAGAAAAAAAATTCCCCTTACATGTGTTTATTTGTCATATATGAATTTTATGGCTATATGTATTTATTATATATGTTTTCAATAAGTTTTCTTTAATTTTGTTGAATACTTCCTATATGGGGAAAAAATCCTGTTTTGAACATGTGCTTAATTTATTTCTTTTTATAGAAGAGTATTGATTTTATTTATTTTCAATAAGTTTTCCTTCATTTTTGTTGAATATATTATTTATTGAGTAAATTCCCATCTTAAACATTTGTCTTATATTTATTTATAGGGAAACTTATTTTCAACAAGATTTGAAACATTCCTGCATTAAACATGTATTTAATTAATTTATTTATTCATAAGGATATTTTGAAAAATTCAGTTTCAATAAGTTTTCTTCACTTTTGTCGAATACTCGTGTATAAGGAAAATTCCTTTCTTGAGCATGTGTTTTACTGTAGAATATATTTATAAGATATATAGGATATAGCATATTAGGACACTTATTTTATTTGTTTTCAATACAATATATTTATTTGGTTTCTCTACAATAAGATTATAAATGTATTTTAAGTTTTTCTTGAGTTTTATCGAGCACTTCATGTTTTGGGGCAAATTTCTGTTTTGATCAAGTGTTTTATTTATGTATTAAGATATTTATTTTATATGTTTCCTATCAGTTTAATTTCAATTTTGTCAAGCACTTCCTAATATGCGAAAAATTCCTCTCTTGAGCATGTGTTATTGTAATTTATTTGTATTATTATAATTTATTTACTTATAATGGTATTTATTTTACTTATTTTCAATAAGTTTTCCTTTACTTTTGTCGAACACTTCATTTGTGAGAAACATTCCCCTTTCGAGCGTGTGTTTTACTTATTTATTAGGGTGTCATTTGTTTTTAATAAGTTTCCTTTCACTTTTGCTAAACACTATCGATAGGAGGAAAAATTCCTCTCTTGAGCCTGCGTTTTATTTATTTATTTGTTTATTAGCATATGTATTTTATTTAGTTTTAATACGTTTTTCTCCACTTTTGCCTCGATCTATATATGTCTCGAGACTTATTTATTTTTTGATTAAATGTGAAATAGTATATAATGTAATAATTCAATTGATGAGTTGACTGAACCAGCCGAAAATTCGTGTGTCGTATCCCGGTTGGGGATGAGTGCTTTGGAATGGTGCCCGAACATCTTAATCGTGCAAATCACCATAAGTGGTGAATCTCTTTAAGGTCAAAAGTGCCGAGTTCAGATTTTCTCAAAGATCATACGATTATATGACAGTTATTTTTAATTCACGAATATTACGGCGAGCAAGAAATACTGTGTGCATGCGAGCCTACAAACTGGTAAAGACACGTGCTAATGTGGCATTGGTAATGCCAGCAACTTCCAACTATATCGCGTTAAGGATGTGGTGGTTTTACTGCGGCAGGCGTAAATTTGTCCATGTCAGTTTTTATAGGGAATCAT
Source organism: Amaurobius ferox (assembly GCA_951213105.1). Lineage (NCBI taxonomy): Eukaryota > Metazoa > Arthropoda > Arachnida > Araneae > Amaurobiidae > Amaurobius > Amaurobius ferox. Next base: position 40,638,053 of record OX578142.1, read on the forward strand.
GCAAAAATTCGGACGTTATTGAAGAATGTTTGGGGTTCCAAGCGGGAGAATTACACTGTATATAAAAATATAGGAATGAGAAAGGAGGTCGTTCAGATTAAAGTTCAAAAGTTTCATCCCGATATAAAATATCAAGAATCTCTTATCGAAACTATATTTAGTTATATTTGTGTAGTTGTAAGATTCACCACGATTATAGAAAATATATTATTACATCTCAATAGCTCAATAGATATAGTGTTGAATTGCCAGCAGAAGATCTAGGACTCGAATTATGGTTAGGTTAAAAATTATTTAGCATAGGCTCCGCCGGGATCTCGGACAAAGGGTAACTAAATAGTGGTTTACATTGGTAATTTTTGTCTGGGCAGTGCAATGGGTACATAGAGAACCAAAGAATGGGAAAAGAGATGGGAAATGTGTACACTAATGTAATTATTAGACCATCTTTATTCGAAATTTATATTTTTCAAAAATATATACCCATCCCTAGTAGCAATTCAATATTGGCCCAATATTCACAGGCAATATTGGAAATATTGGACCAATATGAAAAAGTGGACATTTTGACGGAATTGACCCAGTATTGGCTTTAAATATTGGAACAATTTTACGCTAATATTGGCATAATACTCTAATGAAAACATTTAGCCAATACTGGAGGCTAATGTAACCTCAATATTTGCCCAATATTGGGATTACATTGGGAATATTTCCAATGTAATGCCAATATATACAATCTTGGACCAATATTAAATGCTACTACGGATGTTATTCATAATTAACACTTACTATCTCTGGGCTAATCTTTTTGCTTTTCTTCGGTATCTGTAAATAAATAAAATATAATGTATATTTACCAATTAAAGTTCCAATGACAAAACAAGTATGTAGACACAAAATAGGGAATTAATTTTGAAAAGTAGACGCAAAACGGGAGTTGAATCTTTTGGTGAATACATTTTAACTGCAATCATTACTCTATTCTTTGTATAATCATAGCTACACAAATCATATAGCAGTTGCAGTAAGATAAAATAAATTGGTTTGGTCTACATAATCATCATCTATGTGTTCTGAAATCAATATAATCAAAAATAAATAAATAAATAAATTATATATATTATATTTATTCTATATGATATACATATTTAATAATGGAACTACAATATAATATAATTTCATAAAATTATAATATAATATATTTTATATTTAAGGATTTAATTAGAGCATACAGTAAATAAAATCTTCGTAAATGCAGCATAATATAAAAATAAACTGATTACTAGTTTCAAAGGCAAATAACCGCCTCTTTCTTCAGGACCGATCAGAAGTGCGATCTCGCTTACTCATGTCAAGTCGGCAACTCCGACTTGTGTTATTATTGCAGCAGTTTTTGAGCGATTATATAAAATTCCAGAACGTATTTAATAGAATTTGACATTGGGTTCCTTTGAAAATTATGGGACTCATATATTAACTGGTCTGTTAAGCTGGGAGAAAATTTGCCACGAAGTTAAGAGACCTGACTTCAATGTCTGGTTCAGATAGTTTGTATTGTTGATACTCTAGATGACGCTTGCAAAATTTGATTAAAAATCTGTAGGGATGCAAAATTTAAATATAAGAAGTTATTAAAATACTTTGATGATTTGGGGGAGGGTAGTTGTTGTTGTTGTTGAAACCCAGACCGTCCGAAAGGTGTAAGGTGTTGGGGGAGGGTAGTGAAAAACTTGTCTCAAGTTAAAAGAAAAATGTCTTGCATTCTCCTAAAAAAACCTAAGTGGCCAGATGAAGTATCGAAAGCACAGGGCATATTAAAGCAGGGGTCCCAGGGGTACGGTCCCAAGACCCCCATTACAAAGGTTCCCCAAAAAGTCGGCTTATGTAAATCAGAGTCAACAAAACATTTGTTTATTTATTTTTATAAAAAAGTAGTTACACTTTGATCAGCAACTTTTGTTTATAAGTATTAAGGACAAAGCGATTGTGTTGAAGACCCAGACCGTCCAACTCATCCTGGGGATTTGAGCAACTATTTGGACGGCCGGTAAACCGATTGTGTGTAATTTGAACAGTATTTAACAAATGATAATCTCAGATAGGCAGAGTGTAAATTTGTATATACATATTTGATAAAAAAAATATTAATAGTGTCATTTTTACTAATTAAAAAAAACAAATTGATTATTCCTCGATGCTACATTGTAGGGAAGTGTCCCAAATTCTCAGTCCTGAGTAGGGACCCCGAATTTCTGCTTGGACCACAGACCCAGAGGAAGCTTATTCGGGCTATGAAAGCAATTAGGTCTCGAGGTAAATAAATGCATTTTAAATATCTCATAATAGTTATAATAGAATAGAATAGATGGCCGACGAATGGATGACCGACAAATAAATGGGCATTAGATTGAAGTTTTGTCTTTTAATACCTACTCTATAGAAAACTAATACGATTGTTCAGCTAATGGAGGTGGGATATGACCCACAACACTCTCCTATATCTACGCCACTGAATGAGCTCGATATGCATAATCATACAGCATGTATCCTGTGATGGCTAGACTGCAACAGTTAAAACATATCTAAAATGAAAGCTATTTTTACTACAAATACTTAACAGAATTTTTTATTGAATTAGTCTAAATAAAGCATCTTTAGATCCACCCTATGATTCATTTTAGTGATTAATTGTTGACAAGAATTTTATAGATGGTAAAATTTTTCCATACCATTCTTTTTACTAAAATTTTTTCATTAGAACATCTATATAAAGATTTACCATAGATAGAGCTTATACTATAGTGACTCATATGTATTCAGCATAAAATTTCGAAGGACAATAGGATGTCGCTAAGGATTGCCACTTCCGGCTCTTTTTCTTGTTCTGATTCAAATATTTTCATTTTACTTGAGCCGTCTATTTCTCAGGATTGGCAAGATAGAATTTAAATGATAATATAGATTCAGGTTCAAATTCTGCAAAGAATTTCACTCCCGGGTTCTTTCTTTACTTCCGGTTCAAAATTTTCCTTAAAACTTCTATTTCTCGAGATTGACTTTAGATAGAAATTAGATAATGACTGTTAAGGATTCAAAACTAAATTCCGAAGAGAGTAAAATGACTTACTAAAGATTTCCATTTCCTGTTATAGGTATGTTACTTCCAATTAAAGAATAATACATTTCCCTTGCAGCACCTATTTCTCAGGATTGGCTATAGATAGATCTTAAAAGATGACTGATATGGATTCAGAATCGAGTTTTAGAGGGAGTTGGGAGATTCACTTAGGAATTCCACTTCCTTTCGAAAGATACCACTTTCAGTTTTTACAAAATTTTGTATGACTGTGCGAAATAAGTGTTCAGAAGAGGATAGAAATGTTTAATAGTTTGATCGAAAATGAAGTGTCATCAGTTGTCACCACATCGTGGCTCCCACATAAAAATTTTTTAGAACTACTTCAATCAGAATTGGTATTACAAAAAATATTTATTAGCGATAATTTAATGCTAATAAATGTAATATTAAATAATATTTCAATATAATTATCAACGACTGTTTATAACTACTGTTAAGCCAATATAAATTAGTAAATACAAAATATCGTTCATAAGAAAACTTGCTAAGAGGAAGTATACTGTATTAATGGCATATGACCGATGATTAATCTAATGCTGTTTCAATCTTGGTACTATTGCTCTGCTCTTATATGCTATAGAACGCGTAATGAACGAGATGCTACTCCAGGCTTGTCCTATGTATGCGGATTCTGTAACGGTAATATTTTGATATCTGATTTGAAAGACTTACCCCAGTATTCCTCCGTTTAGTTCTTGCCATGGTCAAGTATTGCAGAACGTAGCTAAAAATAATAGAATTTCAAATAATATATCAGTACCAGTGTATAACACAAACATTCACTGAAAACGTGTTAATAATTAGTATGACAAATGTAAAAATTTGGCGTGAACATTCAAGTAATTGTACAGCATTACCGAGATAAATAAGTTTTACATAAAAAGCGTGAATTTTCTTTTTCGTGAAACATACTATTGTTTTGAAAATGTTGTGGAATGGAAAATTGGCCTTTTTCGCCTAAAGTTCCAGCACAAATGAATCATATAAACAGCACGTGATCCTACAGACATATTTATTTTCTCCACATATTTTGTAATGCATTAACTGAAGTTTTAAAGGACACAATAGCATATAAAATTGAAACTTCTTCAAAATTTTGTTGCCTTTCCAGTTTTAAAATATTTTCATTTTCATTTGGAAAATTAGAGCATTTTTAAACTTCGTCAGCTTGTCAAAATTCTCAAAATCTGAAATATTGCGAAACCGGTTTATCTTATAGTTAATCGTATTTGTTTCATCAACAAAAATTACAAATAAAATAAGCATTTAACTAATACATTAAACTAATATATACTTAAGCAGTCTTTTATTTCGGATTTTGAGAATTTTTGTGGTCTATTTTATGGAGACAGACCACTAATGTTTTATTTTTTTATTTTCATTATATTGCAAAATATTATTTCAATTTAAGGGTGAAAGAAAATTATAATGAAAAATATATTTTAATTTTTAAAATGTTTATTTTTATATCTAAATTTTAAAAAAATGAAATTAAAATTGATATAACTTACTATTTTGATTATACATTTGCTGAATATCTTATTTTATAAAGAATTAACTTTTTGAAAATAACTTTTTGGATTCAATTCTAATTCGAATCATATTTTAATTTGATTTTCTATTTTACTGATGTCGCTTTTGTTATATATTTTGGGATATTTCAAAATTTCAATATTTTAATATTTTTTTAATAATTTAATAAACAAATTCAAAATAACGTTTCTAACATGTGGTATTATCAACAAACGCAAACATTTTCATGCGATTAACTATCTTCGTAGTCATATAAATTTTAATATTAGTTTAAAGCAATCAAAAATGTCGAACTAAGAAAACTGCATTTAAAGGTATAAACTCATAAAAACTTTTCTAGCATGTGTTCTAATTATGGTATCAATATGAAATTTACAGGATAGATTTATGAATATATAAACAACATTTTGTGTTAAAATTTGAAACATTGAGTTTCTCAGAATTCTATGAAAAATGCAGTAGTTTGCCCGTTTAAAAAATTCTGGTTCAAAATCATACAAAATCGAATCAACAGCAGGTCAGCATACTAGAATAAGTGACTAAATTACCACATTTTATGAAATTTTGCCGAATGGTTTTCAATCCTGAGGGGACACATGCATTGCAGAACTGAGCCCCCCTCCCCCCAAAGAAGTACCCTCTGTCCCCTCCCCTGATAAAAAATATTTAGTTTTTAGCAATGATATGAAATTTTATATAACCTGTCGTCCAATAATTACCCGAAAAACTGTTTTTTCAGAATTTTTTTATAAATTACTTCGTTTCGTACATGAATAAGAATTTTTAGTGTCCGAATTCCTAGTTATATTGATGATCATAAATTTATTTACATAATTTTAAAATATTCAATAAAATTTCAAAAATTAGAGTTTCATAGTTAGACATTCTAGTGTTATGCATTATCTACTTATAATGTATTACTCTAGAAAGTATGACTCTAGAGTTTAATTATATAGAGTTACTAGCAGCATACCCGTTCTTCGTACGGAGTATATAATATAAAGAAACTTGAAATTCATAATCATGCCCAAATTCTTATAGTATACTAAATGACATGTTTAATCAAAATATTCTGTTAAAATATTTAATATAATGCTCCTAAAAAGAAGTTTAAGAATCTCTGTTCTCGCTATATAAAATTATCTTCATGGACATATCTGAAGAATAAAACATCTTGGACCCCTTATTTAAGCAAATATAAAAAAAATATGGAATTGAATCAATATATGCAAAATAAAAGCGTTAAAATTGTATGGGACCCGTACTAATTATATACGCGAATATTAGAAAATATAACCTGTATTAGTAGATTACATGTATAAATTGAAAATACCAATAAACCCGTAATCTTTAAATCTGAAGACAGTCATTTATTCCAATATATGTCAAAATTAAAGTGCTAAAATTATATGGGAAGATATACACGTACTACTTATAATGTCCGATTATTAGTAGAAGTTTACCCGTTTTACAATATGAGTCACAAATGTTTTTTGGTAAAATACAACAGACGACGTAATAAATTGAATATATAATTAATCCCCTTAATCTTCATACCAGAAGACTGTACTTGATTCCAATATATATGCCAATATATGTCAAAATATATGCCAATATACCTGTACTACTTATATTCTCGTAGGTTAGCAGATATACCCGTGCATTCCTAGAAGATTACTCGTACAACGTACAATATGCGTGTGTCAGCAATTTTTGCCGCAATAAAACAATGGCGTAATAACTTAAAAATATCAATAATCCCTGAATCAATAATTCCGGAAAATATCAATATAATAATCAATATAATAATAATGTTTAAACCTGAAGAGTATAATTGATATTATCCAGTCCAAAATGAAATGGCAATGAAATTTATTTTATATACATATCTTCATTATTCAAATCGGAAAGGATTTAATAAAAATCGTCTGCCGCATAAACACATTGGATTTAAATCCGTTGCTAAGCGACATGATATCATTTGCTTCAAATAAATTGGTAGAAAAAATATCGTCTAAATAGTTATATTTCTATGGAACATTTGGCGACAGTTTCGTCAAATTAGCGACATTTTAAAAAATCGCCAAATTTATCGCCAAGTGGGACTGTAGAACTGACAGTTCCACTTTGCGACAAATTGACGAAATATCATCACAATACTATCCCCTAACAAAAAACAATTAATATCATTTATGTAGCGCAATTTTATCAATTTCAAGATATTTTTATAGATTTGAAAACATTTTTATCAATTTGGGGACATTTTAAAAATTCGCTAAATGTATTACTAAGTAGGATGGTTGGTCTGACAGATAAATGCTAACCAAACATCATTTCAGTACTCTCTTCTAACAAAACAAAAAAAAATTTCATTGATATGTAGAAGACCCAAGCCACACGACCAACCCGAAGGTTTATGCTGTTTGTGTGTCGTTTATATCAATTTGGCGACATTTCCGTCAATTTGGCAAAGTTTAAGAAAAGTTGTCAAATTAGCGATATCCCTCCAAATTCGTAGCTTTGAATTTGCAGATCTGAATGAAACATTCTTATCCCGTTTCAATATACTAAATGAAAACACTACAATTGTATTAGAAGATATACCCGCTCTACCCTTTTTCTGTTTCAACAATCGGCTATATGAATTTATTGGCTAAACACAATATATGAGTTTAGTAGCTAAATACGATATAAGCTTGAAAACTCTTTGCCAAAATAAATGCAATTGATGTACGCAGTCAGCAATTAATATAATTAAAAGAAAAATCAAACCGTCCATTCATAAGATATACTTTTATATCCATTTATCCATTTATTTATTATTTAAATCGAAAAAAAATAATAAAAACATTAACAAACACATTTAATTTAATTGCGATGCCGAGCAACATGATATATCCTCCTAAAATGTTAAAATTTATTAACCACTAACAGCACACCCGTTATTCGTACGGAGTGTATAATTTAAAGAAACTTATAGTTCGCAATCATGTGCAAATTCTGTTAAAATATTAAATTTATTGCTCCTAAAGAGAAGTTTAAGAATATATGTTCTCACTATGCAAAATTATCTTCACGATCAGATCTGAAGAATAAAACATCCTGCCCCCTTTTGTAAGCAAATTTACAGAAGAAAAAATAGGAATTGAATGAATATATGCAACCCCGTACTAATTATATTGTCGCAGATCAGAAAATATGCCAATGTGTTAGTAGAAGATTACCCGTATTACAATATGCGTCTCAAAAATATTTGCCAAAATAAAAGAGATGACGTAATAAATTGAAAACATCAATAATATCCGTACTCTTTATACCAGAAGGTCGTAATTGATTCCAATATATGCCAATATATATCAAAACATATGTCAATATATCTGTACTACTTATATTCTCGTAGATTAAAAGATATACACGTGTATTTGTAGAAGATTCGTACAACATAAAATATATGAGTTTAAACAATGTTTGTCATAATAAAATAATTGCATAATAACTTGAAAATATCAATAATCCTTGAATCAATAATCCCCGAAAATATAAATAATAATAATTTTTAAACCTGAAGACCGTAATTGATATTATCCAGTCAAAAATGCTATAAGAAAAATCAAATCGTTCTTTTCTAAAATATATTTTTATATCCATTTATTTATTATTCAAATCGAAAAAATAATTATTAAAATTAACAGACAGATTTAATTTAATTGCGTTTCTGAGTAACATGATATAAGGTAGAATCTTATAACATGTTAAATATGTCATGTCTTATAACATAAACTGCGAAATTAAATAACGATTTTGATTTCTCTATACTTCTCATTGTTCCGTAAAAGCTTGTTTTAAATAAACCATGAACCATGGAGATAGATTTCCCCTTTAAATCATGTTTCAAACAATTCATGTTTTCAGAAAGTGACTAATTAACACAAAAAATCTCCCATCAAACTCAGAGATTAAATTTTAATTCACTTTCAAACGATTTTCAAGCTTTTCGTTTGGATAAACCACGGAGTTAGGGAGTAGAACTCCTAGGAAAAAGTTCCGTTTTTCATTAATATCTCGACAACCCCAGGTCTTAGAAACTCGAAACTTGGACAAAATTTATGGGGGGATATTTCAAGGCTATTCATCAAATTTCATTAAATTCGGTTCAGCCGTTTTTCCGTGATGATGAGACAAACGAAAATTTCGTTTTTTACTAATATCTCGAGAACCACTGGTCGTAGAAACTCAAAACACGGATATAATTTTAAGTGGGGCTATTTCTGGGCTACCCACAAAATTTCATCAAATTCGGTTCAGCCGTTCTCCCGTGATGATGGGACAAACAGACAGACAGACAGACAGACAGACAGACAGATTTTCATTTTTATTTATATAGACTAGCAGCATACCCGTCCTTCGTACGGAGTATATAATATAAAAAAGCTTATAATTCGCAATCATGTGCAAATTCTGATAAAATATTAAATTTATTGCTCACTAGTAGCATACCCGTTCTTCGTACGGAGTATATAATATAAAGAAACTTGAAATTCATAATCATGCCCAAATTCTTATAGTATACTAAATGACATGTTTAATCAAGATATTCTGTTAAAATATTTAATATAATGCTCCTAAAAAGAAGTTTAAGAATCTCTGTTCTCGCTATATAAAATTATCTTCATGGACATATCTGAAGAATAAAACATCTTGGACCCCTTATGTAAGCAAATATAAAAAAAATATGGAATTGAATCAATATATGCAAAATAAAAGCGTTAAAATTGTATGGGACCCGTACTAATTATATACGCGAATATTAGAAAATATAACCTGTATTAGTAGATTACATGTATAAATTGAAAATACCAATAAACCCGTAATCTTTAAATCTGAAGACAGTCAGTTATTCCAATATATGTCAAAATTAAAGCGCTAAAATTATATGGGAAGATATACACGTACTACTTATAATGTCCGATTATTAGTCGAAGATTATCCGTTTTGCAATATGAGTCACAAATGTTTTTTGGTAAAATACAACAGACGACGTAATAAATTGAATATATAATTAATCCCCTTAATCTTCATACCAGAAGACTGTACTTGATTCCAATATATATGCCAATATATGTCAAAATATATGCCAATATACCTGTACTACTTATATTCTCGTAGGTTAGAAGATATACCCGTGCATTCCTAGAAGATTACTCGTACAACGTACAATATGCGTGTGTCAGCAATTTTTGCCGCAATAAATCAATGGCGTAATAACTTAAAAATATCAATAATCCCTGAATCAATAATTCCGGAAAATATCAATAATAATAATGTTTAAACCTGAAGAGTATAATTGATATTATCCAGTCCAAAATGAAATGGCAATGAAATTTATTTTATATACATATCTTCATTATTCAAATCGGAAAGGATTTAATAAAAATCGTCTGCCGCATAAACACATTGGATTTAAATCCGTTGCTAAGCGACATGATATCATTTGCTTCAAATAAATTGGTAGAAAAAATATCGTCTAAATAGTTATATTTCTATGGAACATTTGGCGACAGTTTCGTCAAATTAGCGACATTTTAAAAAATCGCCAAATTTATCGCCAAGTGGGACTGTAGAACTGACAGTTCCACTTTGCGACAAATTGACGAAATATCATCACAATACTATCCCCTAACAAAAAACAATTAATATCATTTATGTAGCGCAATTTTATCAATTTCAAGATATTTTTATAGATTTGAAAACATTTTTATCAATTTGGGGACATTTTAAAAATTCGCTAAATGTATTACTAAGTAGGATGGTTGGTCTGACAGATAAATGCTAACCAAACATCATTTCAGTACTCTCTTCTAACAAAACAAAAAAAAATTTCATTGATATGTAGAAGACCCAAGCCACACGACCAACCCGAAGGTTTATGCTGTTTGTGTGTCGTTTATATCAATTTGGCGACATTTCCGTCAATTTGGCAAAGTTTAAGAAAAGTTGTCAAATTAGCGATATCCCTCCAAATTCGTAGCTTTGAATTTGCAGATCTGAATGAAACATTCTTATCCCGTTTCAATATACTAAATGAAAACACTACAATTGTATTAGAAGATATACCCGCTCTACCCTTTTTCTGTTTCAACAATCGGCTATATGAATTTATTGGCTAAACACAATATATGAGTTTAGTAGCTAAATACGATATAAGCTTGAAAACTCTTTGCCAAAATAAATGCAATTGATGTACGCAGTCAGCAATTAATATAATTAAAAGAAAAATCAAACCGTCCATTCATAAGATATACTTTTATATCCATTTATCCATTTATTTATTATTTAAATCGAAAAAAAATAATAAAAACATTAACAAACACATTTAATTTAATTGCGATGCCGAGCAACATGATATATCCTCCTAAAATGTTAAAATTTATTAACCACTAACAGCACACCCGTTATTCGTACGGAGTGTATAATTTAAAGAAACTTATAGTTCGCAATCATGTGCAAATTCTGTTAAAATATTAAATTTATTGCTCCTAAAGAGAAGTTTAAGAATATATGTTCTCACTATGCAAAATTATCTTCACGATCAGATCTGAAGAATAAAACAACCTGCCCCCTTTTGTAAGCAAATTTACAGAAGAAAAAATAGGAATTGAATGAATATATGCAACCCCGTACTAATTATATTGTCGCAGATCAGAAAATATGCCAATGTGTTAGTAGAAGATTACCCGTATTACAATATGCGTCTCAAAAATATTTGCCAAAATAAAAGAGATGACGTAATAAATTGAAAACATCAATAATATCCGTACTCTTTATACCAGAAGGTCGTAATTGATTCCAATATATGCCAATATATATCAAAACATATGTCAATATATCTGTACTACTTATATTCTCGTAGATTAAAAGATATACACGTGTATTTGTAGAAGATTCGTACAACATACAATATATGAGTTTAAACAATGTTTGTCATAATAAAATAATTGCATAATAACTTGAAAATATCAATAATCCTTGAATCAATAATCCCCGAAAATATAAATAATAATAATTTTTAAACCTGAAGACCGTAATTGATATTATCCAGTCAAAAATGCTATAAGAAAAATCAAATCGTTCTTTTCTAAAATATATTTTTATATCCATTTATTTATTATTCAAATCGAAAAAATAATTATTAAAATTAACAGACAGATTTAATTTAATTGCGTTTCTGAGTAACATGATATAAGGTAGAATCTTATAACATGTTAAATATGTCATGTCTTATAACATAAACTGCGAAATTAAATAACGATTTTGATTTCTCTATACTTCTCATTGTTCCGTAAAAGCTTGTTTTAAATAAACCATGAACCATGGAGATAGATTTCCCCTTTAAATCATGTTTCAAACAATTCATGTTTTCAGAAAGTGACTAATTAACGCAAAAAATCTCCCATCAAACTCAGAGATTAAATTTTAATTCACTTTCAAACGATTTTCAAGCTTTTCGTTTGGATAAACCACGGAGTTAGGGAGTAGAACTCCTAGGAAAAAGTTCCGTTTTTCATTAATATCTCGACAACCCCAGGTCTTAGAAACTCGAAACTTGGACAAAATTTATGGGGGGATATTTCAAGGCTATTCATCAAATTTCATTAAATTCGGTTCAGCCGTTTTTCCGTGATGATGAGACAAACGAAAATTTCGTTTTTTACTAATATCTCGAGAACCACTGGTCGTAGAAACTCAAAACACGGATATAATTTTAAGTGGGGCTATTTCTGGGCTACCCACAAAATTTCATCAAATTCGGTTCAGCCGTTCTCCCGTGATGATGGGACAAACAGACAGACAGACAGACAGACAGACAGACAGATTTTCATTTTTATTTATATAGACTAGCAGCATACCCGTCCTTCGTACGGAGTATATAATATAAAAAAGCTTATAATTCGCAATCATGTGCAAATTCTGATAAAATATTAAATTTATTGCTCACTAGCAGCATACCCGTTCTTCGTACGGAGTATATAATATAAAGAAACTTGAAATTCATAATCATGCCCAAATTCTTATAGTATACTAAATGACATGTTTAATCAAGATATTCTGTTAAAATATTTAATATAATGCTCCTAAAAAGAAGTTTAAGAATCTCTGTTCTCGCTATATAAAATTATCTTCATGGACATATCTGAAGAATAAAACATCTTGGACCCCTTATGTAAGCAAATATAAAAAAAATATGGAATTGAATCAATATATGCAAAATAAAAGCGTTAAAATTGTATGGGACCCGTACTAATTATATACGCGAATATTAGAAAATATAACCTGTATTAGTAGATTACATGTATAAATTGAAAATACCAATAAACCCGTAATCTTTAAATCTGAAGACAGTCAGTTATTCCAATATATGTCAAAATTAAAGCGCTAAAATTATATGGGAAGATATACACGTACTACTTATAATGTCCGATTATTAGTCGAAGATTATCCGTTTTGCAATATGAGTCACAAATGTTTTTTGGTAAAATACAACAGACGACGTAATAAATTGAATATATAATTAATCCCCTTAATCTTCATACCAGAAGACTGTACTTGATTCCAATATATATGCCAATATATGTCAAAATATATGCCAATATACCTGTACTACTTATATTCTCGTAGGTTAGAAGATATACCCGTGCATTCCTAGAAGATTACTCGTACAACGTACAATATGCGTGTGTCAGCAATTTTTGCCGCAATAAATCAATGGCGTAATAACTTAAAAATATCAATAATCCCTGAATCAATAATTCCGGAAAATATCAATAATAATAATGTTTAAACCTGAAGAGTATAATTGATATTATCCAGTCCAAAATGAAATGGCAATGAAATTTATTTTATATACATATCTTCATTATTCAAATCGGAAAGGATTTAATAAAAATCGTCTGCCGCATAAACACATTGGATTTAAATCCGTTGCTAAGCGACATGATATCATTTGCTTCAAATAAATTGGTAGAAAAAATATCGTCTAAATAGTTATATTTCTATGGAACATTTGGCGACAGTTTCGTCAAATTAGCGACATTTTAAAAAATCGAAAAATTTATCGCCAAGTGGGACTGTAGAACTGACAGTTCCACTTTGCGACAAATTGACGAAATATCATCACAATACTATCCCCTAACAAAAAACAATTAATATCATTTATGTAGCGCAATTTTATCAATTTCAAGATATTTTTATAGATTTGAAAACATTTTTATCAATTTGGTGACATTTTAAAAATTCGCTAAGTGTATTACTAAGTAGGATGGTTGGTCTGACAGATAAATGCTAACCAAACATCATTTCAGTACTCTCTTCTAACAAAACAAAAAAAAATTTCATTGATATGTAGAAGACCCAAGCCACACGACCAACCCGAAGGTTTATGGCAGCTGTTTGTGTGTCGTTTATATCAATTTGGCGACATTTCCGTCAATTTGGCAAAGTTTAAGAAAAGTTGTCAAATTAGCGATATCCCTCAAAATTCGTAGCTTTGAATTTGCAGATCTGAATGAAACATTCTTATCCCGTTTCAATATACTAAATGAAAACACTACAATTGTATTAGAAGATATACCCGCTCTACTCTTTTTCTGTTTCAACAATCGGCTATATGAATTTATTGGCTAAACACAATATATGAGTTTAGTAGCAAAATACGATATAAGCTTGATAACTATTTGCCAAAATAAATGAAATTGATGTACGCAGTCAGCAATTAATATAATTAAAATAAAAATCAAACCGTCCATTCATAAGATATACTTTTATATCCATTTATCCATTTATTTATTATTTAAATCGAAAAAAAATAATAAAAACATTAACAAACACATTTAATTTAATTGCGATGCCGAGCAACATGATATATCCTCCTAAAATGTTAAAATTTATTAACCACTAACAGCACACCCGTTATTCGTACGGAGTGTATAATGTAAAGAAACTTAAAGTTCGCAATCATGTGCAAATTCTGTTAAAATATTAAATTTATTCCTCCTAAAGAGAAGTTTAAGAATATATGTTCTCACTATGCAAAATTATCTTCACGATCAGATCTGAAGAATAAAACATCCTGCCCCCTTTTGTAAGCAAATTTACAGAAGAAAAAATAGGAATTGAATGAATATATGCAACCCCGTACTAATTATATTGTCGCAGATCAGAAAATATGCCAATGTGTTAGTAGAAGATTACCCGAATTACAATATGCGTCTCAAAAATATTTGCCAAAATAAAAGAGATGACGTAATAAATTGAAAACATCAATAATATCCGTACTCTTTATACCAGAAGGTCGTAATTGATTCCAATATATGCCAATATATATCAAAACATATGTCAATATACCTGTACTACTTATATTCTCGTAGATTAAAAGATATACACCTGTATTTGTAGAAGATTCGTACAACATACAATATATGAGTTTAAACAATTTTTGTCATAATAAAATAATTGCATAATAACTTGAAAATATCAATAATCCTTGAATCAATAATCCCCGAAAATATAAATAATAATAAATTTTAAACCTGAAGACCGTAATTGATATTATCCAGTCAAAAATGCTATAAGAAAAATCAAATCGTTCTTTTCTAAAATATATTTTTATATCCATTTATTTATTATTCAAATCGAAAAAATAATTATTAAAATTAACAGACAGATTTAATTTAATTGCGTTTCTGAGTAACATGATATAAGATTGAATCTTATAACATGTTAAATATGTCATGTCTTATAACATAAACTGCGAAATTAAATAACGATTTTGATTTCTCTATACTTCTCATTGTTCCGTAAAAGCTTGTTTTAAATAAACCATGAACCATGGAGATAGATTTCCCCTTTAAATCATGTTTCAAACAATTCATGTTTTCAGAAAGTGACTAATTAACGCAAAAAATCTCCCATCAAACTCAGAGATTAAATTTTAATTCACTTTCAAACGATTTTCAAGCTTTTCGTTTGGATAAACCACGGAGTTAGGGAGTAGAACTCCTAGGAAAAAGTTCCGTTTTTCATTAATATCTCGACAACCCCAGGTCTTAGAAACTCGAAACTTGGACAAAATTTATGGGGGAATATTTCAAGGCTATTCACCAAATTTCATTAAATTCGGTTCAGCCGTTTTTCCGTGATGATGAGACAAACGAAAATTTCGTTTTTTACTAATATCTCGAGAACCACTGGTCGTAGAAACTCAAAACACGGATATAATTTTAAGTGGGGCTATTTCTGGGCTACCCACAAAATTTCATCAAATTCGGTTCAGCCGTTCTCCCGTGATGGTGTGACAAACAGACAGACAGACAGACAGACAGACAGACAGACAGACAGATTTTCATTTTTATTTATATAGATATATTACTGTATTATGCTGTACCTGATGAGTATATAGAGTTAATATTATGTGATATACTGTATTTAGTTATAATTAAAATAACTTTTTTAATACAGCGATTTATTTGAAAACTTCAATTTAATATTTCAGCTCATCCCCCCCCCCCACTCCCCTTCCTCAAATTTTTCTAGCTAGTCCCTCCTTCAGTGCTGTTCATCCCCCTTCGAATTTCACTCCAGTCCCTCCCATATTTCGTTACTGGCAACTGCCCTGATGCATTGCACGGGCAGATAGACACACTGAATAAAAATAGTTTTTTCCATATTCTTGAGTGCCCAAAACATGAAAATTCGAGTTCCAAATTTCGTCCCATTCAATACTTTTTCCATACATCACAATGAATTGTACAGAATGTATTTACACATTACCAATAAATAGACTCTTTTTAGTGAAAGACTTTAAAATTTTATCCAAACTTCTATATATAAAATTAGTAGTAGATACACTCGGTGTTGCTCGTGATTTTAAATATAAGCAAATTTCACTAGCATTCTAAATGATACGTAGGTAAACAGTTGCAAATATTAAAAAAATCTAAAATAACTTCTTTAAAAGTAACATACACCACTATTTTAGTTTTATTCTAAATTATATTGTTTTTAAAACACTCTATTGAAACATTTAATTTAATTCCTCTAAAATGAAATATAAGAATTTCCGTTCTCACAGTACAAAGTTATGCAAGCTCTTCATGAGCAAATCGAAGAATAAAACGTCCTGTTCCCGTTCACAAATAAATTTACAAAAAAGATGGAGTTTAGTCTGCATTGACCAAAATTAAGACGTTAGAATAGTAGAAGATATTATCGTCCACATTCATCCTTTTTCAAAAATAGGTTAAATAGAATAAAAAATATATGAGTTTGTAAAATCTTTGTTAGAGACTTAAAATTGAAAATGCTTATCATTCCCACAATCTTGAGCCAAGACCGTGACTCATATAGCCCAATTACAAATACAATACCGTTAATTTATTATTTATATTAATTTATTTATTATTTGGATTGTGTAAATTGAATAAAACCCAAACTCGTCTGCCGTATAAACAAAATGTCAAAACCATTTAATTTAATCCCGTTGCTAAGCAACATAATATAATTTTCTTCAAATAAATAAAAAAATATCGTTTGCATAATGCTATTTTTAGGGAGGTTTTCTTTTGCATTTTTACTTTCCTTATATACATAGTATAATGTATGGGGAAAATAATGTGACTGGGTCGAAAATGCGAGGTCGAGCATTCGACGGAAGAGCACATTTCAAGCATCCCTGAACTAGAATCAACCGTTTTTGAGGTCATGTCTGTGTGTGTGCCCACGAGTCTGTGGAGACGATTTTTCGCAAGCAAATGGAGAGTTTGGAACGAAATTTGATGCGAAAATTACGGTCAGTGTATATTAGAAGCCTATTGATTTGAAACGCAATCGAATGTTCGAAAGACCACCAAATTTTCGAATGAAATTCTGAAAAAGTCATCAACAAATCAGAATTTTCAATAATGTTACAGAAATAATTATCTTTTATGTAATTTTTCATTAAAAAACTATTGATATAAATTTTAGAACGCTAGCATGAACCGTTCTTGAAATATTACACATATTAAAATAAACTTATAAAAAGCATTAACTATTGTGAAATATGTGCACTTTTGATATATAATATTATGTGCTAGATTTGTTAGTATCATTCGCGTGAATCTAGTTCGTTACATTCAGGAGAAAATAAACTTTGTTGAAGACCCAGACCACTTCGACTGACCCAAGGGTTTTCAGTAGCCATTTGAGTGATTTTCAGTAGCCATTTCAGTGGTTTTCGGTAGCCATTCTAACAGTCATTTATATGTAAGAAATGCTGTGCTCTCCGTTTGTCTGTAACGCTTTGCAATCAATTTGGCGAACTAGATGACTACTTTAGCTAAATATCGATAAAGCGTCAGATTGGCGAAAATATCATTCATATTGCAAAAATAACACTAAGTTTAGAAAGTGACGAAAAATTGATGAATTAATTAATAAAATATTTTAAAATATCGACTAAGTTGCTTATTGCAGATGCTATCATTATTGATAATTGTCTGCATGAAATATAAGTTAATTAAATACTTTGAAATACTTTTACATGTTGTCATCCGGAAAAGCGCCAAATGT
The DNA here is from genome assembly GCA_951213105.1 of Amaurobius ferox. Classification (NCBI taxonomy): domain Eukaryota; kingdom Metazoa; phylum Arthropoda; class Arachnida; order Araneae; family Amaurobiidae; genus Amaurobius; species Amaurobius ferox. Next base: position 40,656,333 of record OX578142.1, read on the forward strand.
ACAATTCAACATTAGAAACATTGTGCCATATCTTTTATACATCGTTTTTCACTGTGAAAGAAGTAAATTCATTGCATTATATAAGGAAAGTCATGAGCTTCCCACATCAGATTTGGATTGATATATCGAAAACCTTTGTCCTTGAAAGTCGAAACATGAACGGAGCTGCGAAATAGAGAATAACCACACCAAATTGAAAAAAAGAAAAAATTAAATAAATAAGTAAAAAGACTGAAATTTTCTATATGGAACAGACAGACAAACAAAGCAACAAACATACTTTCAATTTCATATACATAAGCAATCAAAGCGCAAAAGAAAGTTTCAAGATATTCTCTCTCCTGAGTGTAGAAACTTACCTCTACAGGGACAATGACTTGCTTGATCGCCTTTTCTGCTCTCCAGGTGTCATATAGTTAAACGAATGCCACGAGAGATAGACAATGAAGATTAAAAACCCACAATTCCAACAAATGTTAGAACTTCAATGAAAGGAACACCAGTTTGGCAAGTTTTCCTTGTGAGGCCATATGCCCGGAGAATGAAAAATAAATAATCCAGGGAATGCCATATTTCTTTTCCATTCGCTGTTCACACGCATCAGTACGTTGAATAAACAGTGCTGTGCTGCCTTACCGGGGTTAGCCTACGGAGCTCGAGTCCTTAAAATCATCAGAAGGCTCCAAATAGATATTCATTACATTTTATTAGGGGGCGCAATCCCTATCTTTAAATTGCAGCAAATTTGTTTTTAAAAGCATTTCTTAACATGCTCATATAGATAAAAACTATTGCACTTCTAAACAAGAAAGATCAATCATGCATAAATCATTGATTAAAAAACACTTTCCAACTGAAATGCAATTTTATTTAAACAGTTCTAAAATGCGATACATTCAGCGCTGATATATTTTAAATTATCACAGTACTACAATAATTTATTATATTTAAAAACTTAAAACTTCATCGAAAAAAATGAACTTAATTCAAATGACATCATCGAAATACAAATCGTCTGGCTCTCTATGTAAAAGCAGTGAGCATTTCATCCATATCACTTTTATTCCAGACTCCATAGTTAAATAATTTTGCGTGAAAATAAAATCAGCAATTCTTATAACAACTCGTCTTGCAATCATTTTTTTGCATTCAGCATCCATTAAAGTTAGGCTTCGTTGTAGAAATAATCAAAGTCTGATGATCATTTAAACTAAAAAATATTGTAATTGCGTCGGTGGAGAATATATATGCACAAAAAATACGCAAAATTAAAGCAGCTTTAGGACGGATGCAACACTAAATATAAATTTAAAAGAACTTGGAAAAGAACTCTGGAAAAAGAGATGGATGCTATATTTTATTTTGAAGTGGGTCACGTGATCTCTTCATATAATATACGTATAATTATTATATTAATTTTTATTTAAAAAACTACTGAATTTTTTTTTATATATTTTAAGGGATAATTTGAGTATTTCCTAAAACTTTCGAAGCAATTTGTGAATTTTAACTTAATGTTTGAAAAATTAGGTCCCATAAGGTTCAATGTATTTTACACTTTCAACCTGGGATCAATCCAAAACTGATTAGGTGATATTATTCATTTGCATTCCAATATGCCCCACAGACCGTCTCAACAACATACTAAAATTTTATTTTGATAAAGTTATTTTTACAGCAGTTATCGTGCAAACGGATAGACAGATAGAATGAACAAAGTCATACTTTTCAACTTTGTTGGAAAGTGCTAATAAAATGCAATGTTATTCTCTTGGGGGGCCCGTATTGTTTGGGTTCTACGTTAAGGGAAACGGAATTTTAGCAGCTTTCAACATCTTTCATTATTGTTTAATATTTTGAAAGACTTTTTAAAGTTTACTTTGTTAGATCCATAGAAAAACACTTTCTGCTCGGTGAAAGCGAAAATATTTCTCTGGACTTTAGCGATTGCTCAACAGTCACATTGTTGCTCTAACTGCCAGTTTTTAAAATCCTATGTCGGAAGCCCCAAACAAATTTTAGGAGTCTTAATTTGAACGCTAAACTATATACAGAATGTAAACAAATCAAGTGATTGCATGATGAGTTGTATAAGAATTGCTGAATTTTCTTTTCAGCATTTTTGAAATTATTTAGCTTTGGTGTCAGGAATATAAGCGATATGAATGAAATATTCATTGATTTTACGTAGAGAGGCAGACGATTTATATTTCGATAACGTCATTTGATTAAAATTCATTTTGTGTAACTAGCATCGTTTTTTCGATGAAACTTCAAGTTTTCAAGTAGTAGTACTTTTTTTTTTTTTCAAATAGCCAGGCACTTTGACCTTCGTCATTCGCCTTTATTACAGCGGCCAGAGTGTAAACCATTTAGCCGTCCATTGACGTTGCCCCAAGCGCACCAGAGGGGGGCGGATCACATTGTGCCCACAACACAAACATCCATGCCTTACGTGGGGCTCGAACCCGCAACGTGGCGGTCGAGCGATTCCTACGGAAATGATTGCCTTTGACCACAAGTAGTAGTACTGCTGCAATTTAAAAAATATCAGCGCTGAATGCGTCACATTTTAGAGATGTTCAAATAAAATTGCATTCTAGTTAGAAAATGCATAATAATCAATGCTTTATGCATGATTTATCTTTCTTGTTGGCGACCTTTTTAAATGTGCCAAATTAATGAAAATGTCACCCAATTGATAAAAATGACGCTAAATCAATGAAAATGACAACTAATTGTCTAAAATTAAATATCTTGGAAAGAATATAAGAATCTACTATAAGAATAACCTATTTTTCGGTTCTTAACATTTGGCAAAATTTTGGTAATGAATTGTCAGAATATCTCCAACTTTCTGACTTTTTTAATGCTGCCATATTGACGGAAATGTCACTCAAATGATAAAAATTCGCCAATTTGATGAAAGGGATGCTAAATCAATGAAATGACGATTGATTACTTAAAGTTCAATATCTTGGAAAGAACATATGAGTAGATTATAAGAATAACCCATTTCTGCGTCCGCCCGTAACGCTTGGCGAGAAATTTAGTGGAACGTTGCTAACTGGGCAACCATTTTGACAGTTTCCAAAATGACAAAAATGTCGCCAAATTGATAAAAATCACTTCAAATGGAGAGTTAAAATGACGTCAAACGGTATTTCGCAAATTCTGATTTCTATCATATAACGGACATACCTTCTAGTATAAAAGAAATGCTCTTCTTTCCGTTTGTCTGTAGCACTTGATGATACATTTGGCAAACTTGGCAAATAATCCAGCAAATATCGCTAACTTGGCGATATTTCGCCCTAGATTGACGAAAATATAATCACAATTGCAAAAATGACGCCTAATTGGTGAATTAATTATAAAAATATTTTAATATATGGATTACATCGCTTATTGAAGATGCTATCAATATTGATAATTGTTTATTTAGAGTTGCACGAAATATAAGTTAATTGAGTACTTTGAAATAGTGTCACATGTTGCCATCCGGAAAATCGTCAAATATACAATTCAGTGTTAAAAACGCAGTACTGTGGATCTTATATATTATTTTTTACTGTAAAAGGAGTACATTCACTGCATTATACATGTGTATAAGAAAAGTCATGTGCTGCCCAAATCAGTTTTTTTGTATAGGGAGAACGGGAGAACAATGATTGTTATACTTTTATCTTCGATAAAATGCACTTTTTGACGATTGTTTTTTCTAAGAATATTAGGGATTATAATGCTGTTTGAATTTACACATATATAAAATCACAAACAGCGTCAAGTATATCTGCTAGCATATAATATATAATGAAATAACACTTCACCCCATGATAACTTTGTCAATTGTTGCCAATTACGAAATCCTGCATGCCCTTATGTTTTAAAATTACTATGAGCATTATCATGTATGTTATTATCATGTATGTTATTCTATTTTTGCGAGACGAGCGCACCATTTTGCTTTGCGTATTATTTTACATAAAATATACTTGCGCCTCCCTTCCCGCAGCAAAACCTACAGGGATTAGCTCGTCAAAATTATGAAAAACCTACACACTGAAAGCTCACTGGTAAGGTTGAAAGGGAGGCCAACTAGCTGAAATAACAACTTACCCACTCGCGAAGAACAGTCGCTAATACCTCAGTTTCCCCACATACGCCTTTAAACGCAAGCTCTCGCATACGGAAAAACTACAAAGCAGGGGCATAGAATCCACACCGACCAAACTGAACAAAATAGTAGAAACCAGGCTGATCAAAACCACAAAGTCGAACAAAATTATAATGACCAGGCAGGTAATGCCACAAATCTGGAGAATACCAGAATCAACAATATCACGTATCAGGGCTGATATTTCGATGCTACTTCATCCATAATATAAAATTAAAAGTCTCTGTGTCTGTTTATTTCGCATACAAATACATCCACAGATTTCAGATGAATTTTCTTCAAATTTAGTATGTTTATACCCTATTTTAATGCCAGTATTTTAGTGTTATCAATGCTTTGTTATTTCTGGGTACAATGGATGTCGATATTTTAATTTATTCCGCCCTCCTTCCACAAAACTACCCTTCCACAAATATAACATAGGACAGAAGATTATTTCAGCAATTTTATTTGAAGAAAGTTATATGATGTTGTTTACACAGATATTTCATTACTTTTATACTGGAAAAATATTGCCAAATGTTTTAATGAAGCAGACAAATTAAATTTTGCCTCTCCGATCTCAATAAGCAAGAAAGATCAATCATGCATTAAGCATTGATTATAAAACACTTTTCAACTGCAAAGCAATTTTATTTAAACATTTCTGAAATGCGATATACATTCAGCAGTGATGTTCTTAAAATTATCACAATGATACAATAATTTATTACATTTGTAAACTTAAAACTTCATCGAAAAAAAATGAACTTTATTCAAATAACGTTATCGCCTGGTTCTCTATGTAAAAACAGTGAATATTTCATTCCTACACTTTTATTCCATTCCTTTCATTCAGAGTTGATATTTTTAAAATTATCACAATGCTACAATAATTTAATTTACTAAACTTAAAACCATGAAGTTAAAAGTACTTTCAAACTCCCTGCTCAAAAACCTCATCGAAAAAGCAATGATATAAAATCTTCTGCTTTTCTATGTAAAATTAATGAATATTTCATTCATATCAGCTGTATTTCAGACTCCAGACCTAAATAATTTTGCGTTAAAAAATCAGCAATTCTTATACAACTCATCTTACAGCTTGATGTGTTTGCATTCTGCATACTTTAAAATTAGGCTTCGTAGTAGAGATAATCAAAGTTTGATAATCATTTAAACTAAAAAATATTGTAATTGCGTTGGCACAGAATATGGATGCACAGAAATTACGCAAAATTAAAGCGGTTTTAGGACAGATGCAACACTAAATATAAATTAAAACGGACTTTAAAAATCACGATTTTGACATTGGGAAAAAATATGGATGCCATATTTTATTTTGAAGGGGATCACATGACCTCTTCATATAATATGGGTGTAATCACTATTTTAATTTTTATTTAAAAAACTATCGAATATATTTTGCTGAAATTGTTTTTATATATTTTATTTAATAATTTTTATATTTCCTAAAATTTTCGAAGCAATTTGTGAATTTTAAATTCGCTTAAAAAATGTTTGAAAAATTAGGTCCCATAGGGTTCATTTCATTTATTCATATGGTTCAATTCAAAACTAATTGATTAATATTATTCATTTACATTCCCAGACCGTCTCAACAACATACTAAAATTTCGTTTTAATAAAGTCATTTTTACGGCAGTTATCGTGCGAACGGACAGACAGACAGACAGAATGAACAAAGTCACTTTCAACTATCTTGTAGAGTGTTAAAAAAAAGGTTGATAAATAAATTTAATAAATGAATAATGTATTTTTAATGTTTCCATTGCTTAATGTCGCAGAATAAAATAATATTACGGTTATTAACACGTAAATATAAGTTGTTCAACGGATATGGAAAAATTAAGCACCTTAATTGAAACTATTGTATATCCACTGAATTTCCAATATGTCGAATTTCTATCAAGGAAGCACAACGAACTTATATTCTGACAAGCAGAAGTTATATTCAATATGCTTATGTAATTTATCTATTTTATGTATTATTATTCATTGCATGGTATTTTTTTAATTGGTTATTTATTTTTTACGAGTGAGAACAAGTTCTAACGCTATATTATTTTCTTATAAATTCAAGATTTTCTTTATTTCCTTGTTACTGATTATAAGTCATGTTTGATTATATAAGTAAACTATATTTTCTTTTGTAGTATTAGCTTTATTTTGCTTTAAATGTTCTCCAACTTTTTCCTTTAAGCAAGTTGTTAATATTTTAGAATCCGAAGCCAGAATGCTGAATCAATACCGGTATTCTGGTTTTAAAAATTCAAAATATCGAAAATATTTTGTTTATTTTGTACCGATATTGCATACTCTAATATTTTTATACGTATGTTGTATGCAAGTATTTTTCCCACTGCCAAAATATTTTAATTAATATCAAAATGGAAATTTTAAATAATGACATGCAAACAATAACTATCTCCCTTTAATACTTGGTAAAAATGGGGGTGAGTGCTTTGATCGGCTGGTGCCAAAAGAACAAACAGCCAGACTGGCAATGTGTGTGGATCCATATACAGAAACCACATATTTGTAATGGAGACCACATTTTAAATCTTCCTTCAAGATCCTGCGGAAATATTTCGGAATCTTTGCTGTCATTCCTAATGAACTGCCCTGATGTGATTTACTAACACCATCGCAACCAAAGAGCTCAGATTACTCCTCCAAGACCCCTCAACCCCCAAGTAATCTGATACGCACGGGACCAGCGGGATCATTAACAGCCTATGGGTCACCAGTTACGTCGGTCCAGTTGTTGAAAGTTGATATATCCAATTCTGGACGGCCAGCTGTAAATGCTTGATGGACGTCAAAGCCTCTGCTATTCCTTGGGACTATTGAAAAAAATTCGGCACATCTACAATGCCTAGAATGACTTCTAAGCACAGGTAACACATCTCTTTGGTTATATTCTTTGGGGAGAATTTATTGATGCTCAGCTGCGCACAGGTAGTTGTCTTACTTTGTCTACAAAGACAGATGTCCGCAATCTTCGATCCGGCCTGTAGTATTTTTCAAAATAAAGCATCTGAATCCGATCCGGCCCAAAGACACCCGAAGTTCGAAATTTCATTTTATTTCGTACTATAATTATAAATTTTAATATTTTTCACTCAATATGTGTGATCTGAAAGAAATTAATGGAACTGAATTTTAAGTTCATAGAATTCATCTAATTTTTATAATTTAAAACATTTAGAAATATTAGAAATTAAACAATTTAAATTAAAATTACTAAATAAATTGATATGACAATATCAGTGTTAGATTCTAAAGTAGACAGTACATGTTGAAAGATACATTTAAAATTGCATACTTGAACAAAATGACACACACGTTTTTATGATACAACCACGTTCACCACTCATGAACCATCAAGCCATCCAAGCAATAATATCTTTCAATCTCTATATTGATAATTGGACACTTGCTTGGCTATTTTGCATTTGAACTCAATTTCATATCCCCCAACCCCCAACAGTAAAGCAATAACAGATTTTGCTGCATCTTTGATAAGCTTAAATTAACTATAAACACATTTGCGTAACACATTTTTGTACAAACACATGTTTACTGAAGTTGAAGCCTTCTCAATCTGTCCAGTACTAGTTCAGTATGTAAGCGACGAAGAGCAAAACTTTATTTTGACTACGAAATTCCTAACTTCCTACGAAATTCTAAAACTATTATTATCATCATTATTATTATTATTATTCTGTATCATATTTTAATTTGATTATCTGTGTTATTCGTATAGCTCCAGAGGAAGCTTTTACTTAATAAGAATTTATTATTGCAGAGTTGAAGTCAAGGTCCGTAGAATATCTAATATATAAGGTTGTCTCATTCGGGGGAAAACTTGTCAAGGAAAGACGAGTGACGTCACTGCTAGACCTAGAGCTCCTCTACTACAGGCTGACTTATCAAGCATATTGAAGCCCATAGGGTTCAATACTACAGTTACAGAAATTATAAAATAAGTGTTTAAAATAAATATTTTATATAAAAAAAGAAGTTTCAATTAGAATATTGTAGAACTTAGTAACTATAGTAGCTCTTACAAGTATGCTCCATTACCGGGTATCCAATTAATTATTAGCCGTTGTTTTCATCTTTCTTCGTTTCTAGGAAAACGAAATAGCCTAAAACCCTTTCTAGAATGATTAGAACAGTTCGGTGCAAAACAACCACCCATAATTATTTCCAATTATACTTCTTAAAGTGAAAATACGAATAGAGCTAATGCTAACGGATTGCGCTTCCAATTATGGTGGGCTTCAATATGCTTGATGAGTCAGCTCGTATATAGAGGAGTCTTAGCTAGACCAGACCCGTTCTCTGTCAGAGGCGAGAACGGCTACTGAGACGTTGATTCGAAACTATTTAAACACTTACCTAATAGTAAGAGTGTGCACGCAATATAGAATATATTAAAACAGTATATGCATAGTAATATGAAGTTTACGGATACTTAATAAATTCCGTACATGTGAAAAGAGATATCAAATTTTGGATAATCCGTGAAAATGTTAACATCAAGAGAAGTTTATACAAAGATTACTGAATGCTATGTTCCAAAAATGATCAAAGGTTATATATAAAAAGATGTTGAATGATCTGAGAAGAGACATAACTGTCAGGTACGTTATCGAAATGGGTTTGAGAAGATATACACATATATTTCTAATCTAAATCGAGCAAATCAGTCGTCATTTAAATATTGACTGAATTCTGAGGTTTACAAGCATGAAGAATGTAAAATAAAATATAGTATTTCCAGGCAATGCAAACTTTCCAGTTCAAAAATGTTACATATTTTAAAAAACATATATCATCCGGATTTGAGAGAAAGTCAGAAAACTTTCAAAATCATCGGAAGAAAAAACAGTAATTGATTTAAATTTGAAAGCACATATTTTACCAAACCATTGCAATAATAATCATTAGTCACGCCAAATGTAAGTCGTTAATAATTTTTTTGTTAATAAATTTGTTAATAAAATTTCTGTCAAGGCAATCATATCTTGAATAATCAAATTGAAGGACTCCATCATGAGTAATACATGACGGAGTAGTGTCCATGCAATAGAAATGGCTTTTCATTGCAAGAAAAATATATTCATAAGTTAAAAGAAATTATTCCACGATTTTCGGTTGCATTTTAAAGAGTCAATCGACGAAATTCTACAGTACTATCTATACCATAAAAGAAAGTAAATGAATTCCCAAAGACTCCAAATAAATAAAATTAAACAGCAGATGTATATCGTTAAATATGCAGAAACGGGGTTTTCTTTAAGCATATAAAATAAAAATATTGATTATATGGTTTGAACATACAATCTTACAATCTAAATATTTTTAAATCAAATTAATAACATTTTTCAGACATTATAAAGTTCAAATATTTTTTGTATTGGAACGAAATGGTACACTTACTTTTACTGGACAGAATATATAAAAATTTATATGCAAGAAATTTTAAATCAACAATTTTTTAAAGAAATATGAATAAAATTGCAAATTGATAAATATAATAAGGAGCCTTTTATAGAAAAAAAAATCTTATTTAATCCTATTTTAACATATTTCTCATTAGTTTTATCCTATTTCAAACCTTCATTCGTTTAATAGACAATACAGACGGTAGAGTGCACAATCTCGATTTAATAAATTTGAAATGGATATTTCGTGCAATTGTTTAAAAGTACTACCAAATTCATGCAATATACTTGTGAGTAAAAATATTAATAAAAACTATCATTTTATGCATGAAATATGTAAATTTTGTGTAAAATAAAAAGCTCAATGTATTTGTTACAGAAAATCAACTGGGAAAATTAATACAGTTGTCTTAGTATACAATTTGTCAAACAGCTGTTTTTGACTTCATCCATTAATTTGACTCCATTATCAGTTTTGAATTCAAATTTGAGTTCATTTGTCATATTTCAAAGTCAGCTCATTATTTGGGCAACAACATTTATCTCAATGATGTTTAAAGCTAGGCATTTTTAAACAAAACTGTGCTATTTTACAATGCTTTCTGCGAAGCGCCGCTGATCCGCAGATCGAAAGGTCTAGCAGTGACGTCACAACTCGTCCAGAAATGTTACCATGTGGGGAATAACGAACGAGACAATCTGTTAATATTCTATTAACCTTGAGTTGAGCATTGGAAGAGGTAGGAGTGGGATTTGGATCCATTAGTATCATATACCTGTCCACCTAATATCCACTTGGAAAGAACGGAGGTAACAGTGGAGGGGTGCATTTACAATAGCACTCCATGCGATCACCGCTGGGACAGAACCGAGGTGACACTGGAGGGATGCCTTTGTCCCATAGAACCCCACGAATCCCACAGCTGGTGCAAAACCAGCTACTCCCTCATACTTTGCGTGAGCGCGCGCGCGTGTGTGTGTGTGTGTATAATAATAATAGTTTGAAAATCCAATATATATATATATATAGCCCTAGTAATAATCCAGGATTGGACCAATATGAAAAGGGGACAATTTGACTGAATTGGCCCAATTGTCTTAAAATATTGGGACAATATTACGCCAATATTGGCGTTTCTGTGGAAATATTTCCAATATAATGACAAAGTATAAAATATTATTCCAATATTAGAGCAATATTAAATGCTAGTAGGGATATACATTCATTAATAACATCTTGATAGTATATATATATATATATATATATATATATATATATATATGTTGACGACTTAATTTGTATTATCATTGATGATTCCTATCCCATTAATATTGATTTTTACCCTTCTAACCTAGAATTAATTCCTAATGAGCCTAGCGTTAGTCAATCTGTTAATTTTTTAGACCTAAATTTAGATACCCTCAATAATCATGTAATCACCAATCTATATGATAAAAAAGATTCTTACAACTTCACTATCATAAAGCTGCTATCATATCAATCTTGTAATTCTATTCAATTGTTTAGAAACATCATTTTAAACCAGCTATTTCGAATACATCGACTTTCTGATCCTCGGTTTCACTTTCTCCACATCAATAATCTTAAACGCATTTGTCAAAATTACCAATATCCAGAAGTATTTGTAAATATAATATTATTAATAATTTCAAATATACCACCTAATAATTTTATACATGCATTATTTATCTTTGATTGGTTAACTCATTTTTGAGAATTCACCTATTCCTATCACCTAACTTACCACTTGGCCTGAGTCTAATACTGTTTACTATTTTCGAATGACTATTTTCCACTTGTCCTGAGTCCTACACTGATTACTATTTTTGAAAGTCTCCATACATATTATGTATCGTTCAAATGTATTCATTCCGGTGCCCACTCGCATTGACGAAGTGAGGTGAAATGCTCAGTCGGTAGTTCAACTTACACGTGGTAGCAATGCTTGTGAGTTCATATTTCTGTTCGAGGAGGTATTTTTTTTCAGATTTGTAATTCAGTTGAATTATTTTTCTCCTTCCACTAGCCAGTAGATAGTTCCAATGGTGTATATAGTTAAATACTATCGCCATTGTCAGAAACTGGTTATTCTATCGGTTGTAATTCGAATTGTATGGCTGTCCTGATGAGAATACAATTTCGAACTAACCGCCATTTTTTGTGTAGTTTCAATTGATTGTTCTCTATGTCTTAATCTTTTATCTTGAGCTAATTATTATTGCCTTTCTCATTTTTGCCGTGTTTTTTTTTTATTTTATTTATATTTATATACTTTTAATTGTGATTTTTGTATCCTAATATTCTTTTCATCCCCCTTTCCATTGTAGTGATATGTTACCTTCTATCTTTATCCTTAGTCTTGGTCTATAGTTACTCATTTGTAACAGATATGCTAGAGATGGGGTTTTTTGTACATACAGTAGTTTATGCATAATTTTTGATTAAAATCTTTCAATTTATATATATATATATATATATATATATATATATATATATATATATATATATATATATATATATATATATATATATATATATATATATATATATATATATATATATATATATATATATATATATATATATATATATATATATATATATATAGAGAGAGAGAGAGAGAGAGAGAGAGGCGGATAAAAAAATGGCGGTTAGTCCGAAATTGCATTCTCATCAGGACAGCCATACAATTCGAATTAATACCGATAGAATAGCCAGTTTCTGACAATGGCGATAGTACTTAACTATAGACACCATTGGAACTGTCTACTGGCTAGTGGAAGGAGAAAAATAAATCAATTGAATTACAAATCAGAAAAATAATACCTCCTCGAACAGAAATATTAATTCACAAGCATTGCTACCACGTGTAGGTTGAACAAGCGACTGAGCATTTCACCTCACTTCGTCAATGCGAGTGGGCACCGGAATGAATACATTTGAACGATACATAATATGTATGGAGACTTTCAAGAATAGTAATCAGTGTAGGACTCAGGACAAGTGGAAAATAGTCATTCGAAAATAGTAAACAGTATTAGACTCAGGCCAAGTGGTAAGTTAGGTGATAGGAATGGGCGAATTCTCAAAAACGAGTTATCCAATCAAAGATAAATAATGCATGTGTAAAATAATTACGTGGTATATTTGAAATTATTAATAATATTATTTACAAATACTTCCGGATATTGGTAATTTTGACAAATGCGTTTAAGATTATTGGAGAAAGTGAAACCGAGGATCAGAAAGTTGATGTATTCGAAAAAGCTGGTTTAAAATAATGTTTCTAAACAATTTATATATATATATATATATATATGTATATATATATATATATATATATATATAGAGAGAGAGAGATAGATACTAGAAAATATTCTACGTTTTTCGTACTACAACATTCTACGTTAAAATCTAATGACGGAGTCATTTCTCGTGACATAAGTAAATGAATATACAAATTGTAAAAAAGTTCTTTTAAACCTGAAATTTATTGCTATCTCGGTGGATTTTCATACACTTTCAGTTAAATCTTTGCATAATACATATAATGATAGTAAAATACTAAATTAAAAATATCAAGAAAACATCTTTTAAATTCGCAATGCTAGAAAACCTTCGGAAAGCATACTATAACGCCAATACATTGCGTTAATAGTCAAAACTCAAAGGGTAGTGGAGTCTTGCTATGAAGACCAAAAAATTTGAAGACATCGTCAGATAAAAAAATATATATAGTTTATTAACGAATGGGTTTATGAAATTAATTTTTTTTGTCTGGTCTGTGATATTTAAATCAGATGCTGACAAAAAATGAACGTTAAATAGACGAACTTTAATATATCGTAACATAAAAATCGGAAAGGTTGAAAACGCTAAAAATGTATATATTTTTCAGAAATTCGTTAAAATTTGTCTCGTTTAAATACTCATCGTATATGAACCCCGTTCAAAATTTGTTCAAATTTTGATCTTCTCGATTGAGTCAAGACGAAAACTCTTTGATAGTATTTTAGGTCACTAAGAGTCAATTTATGTGCATATCGGCTTAATCCGGGGTGAAACAAAAACCAGAACTAAAGACACTAATTGAAATTAATAAAACAACACCGAGGGGCACCTATTAGGATCCTGAAATACCTGTGCACCAAATTTCATAGTCGTACGATGCTTAGATTTTGCGATACAGATTGCATACACACAAGCATATACACAGACATATCTTCCTTTATTATGTAAGATGCGAAAATGTACAAACATTGTTTTATAAAAATCAGAGTTAATCTGGTGGTTTTTTAACGACTATTTTCAAATTCAAAAGACAAAACAACATAAAAGTAACTTGGTTTAATCTCAGAGGCATACAGAAAGTCATAATTTGTTATCCATTAATTGATGTAGAAATCACAAATTTTTTTAAATAACATTCAGAATCTCAGGCTCCACAGATTTCTCAAGTCAAATACTTGAATTTCAATCTTGAACATTCGTTTCTATTCCCATAACTCTAACAGTCATATAATTGAAAAACGAGAGTCATAGAAATTGAAATTCTTCAATTTCTATGATTTCGAATTTTCGTACAATAAAATTCATCAACTCATCGACTAAAAATTAAAGATCCAAACTTTGATCAAAATATGATTGGCCGTTCTAACGTGATGCTTTTACAAACATTTTGACATTGAAGTCACTTAAGAAGAAAGCTACACTCTAATCGCTACTATTTAAACAACTCAGCGACAAAAAGTGGATTATAAGAATATTTGCCACTGCTTGGACAAATCGCGCACCAAGTCGCACTTGGACAATCGCACAACCCCACATTTTCCAAGATATTGAATTTTCGTCAAATTGTCGTTATTTTCATTGATTTAGAGTCATTTTTATCCATTTGGCGAGATTTTCTTTGATTTGGTAACATGTAAAAAAAGTCGCCAAGTTGGCGACATTCCGCCAAATTCTTCGCCAAAATCTCGCCAAGCGTTATGGACAGAGAAATAATTTATTCTTATAGCAGATAAATGACTATTGGCGTTCAAATACAAAAATATTACTCAAAGTATCTTTTTTCATGAATGGAACGAGCTAAGATCCACGAGAATGATGTCACCAAATTTATCGCATGATATTACATATGAAAAGTGAACATGTTTCTCAATAAGAAATATTTTTTTATTATTTTATATAATTTTTTGATAATTTTTTTGAAAAATGTGCAATATCTCGAGAACGGTTCATGCTAGCGTTCTAAAATTTATGTTAATCGTTTTCTAATGAAAAATCACATAAAAAATGTTTATTTGCGTAACTTTATTAGCGGTTTTAATTTTTTGAGGATTTTTTCAAAAGCTCACTCGAAAATTTATGGGGGTTCTGAACATTCGATTGCGTTTTAAAACAATAGGCTTTCAGTACTCACGGATTGTGATTTTTGTACCAAATTTCGTTCGAATCGGTCCATTCGTTCGTCAGTTATCGTCTCCACAGACTAACTGACACACACACACACACACACACACACACACACACACACACACACACACACACAGACACATAGACATCACCTCAAAAATGTTTGATTCGTGATCAGAGATGCTTGAAACGTGTTCCCCCGTCGAAAACTCGAATTCGAGTTTTCGACCCCGTCACAATACTTTTCTTATACATTATGTATATAAGGAAAGTAATAAGTAGCTGCCTACGCCGCCGCTGTTTGACAAATTTCTCGTTTCTCGAAATTCTTTGCTTCGTACAGCAAAAACTACTGCATATAAAATATGAAATTTGGCACACTTGTAGAAAAAGCTTTGAGAAATACGTTGAAATAAACCGTTTTTAGATATATATTGTAGTTTAAAAAATATTTAATGTCAAAATCATAGACAAAATATTTGAGCTGCGAGTCTGCGTCCTGGATAGACTAAAAATTGCAAGACCACAAATTTTTGCAGGCAGGGAACTACATGGGTGAATTTTTACAGAACCGAGCCCCTTTTATTAATGTCGATGTAGTTTTTGAGATATTTTACTTTTTATGCACTTCTCAAGTTAACTTTTTTTCGTAGAGGAAACGTCTAGCGATTTCTCTGTCTCGTACCGTAAAAACTATAGCATACAAAAATATGAAATTTAGTGCATTTATAAAGAAATAATAGAGTAACACGATAAAATAAATCGATTTAAATTTTAGTTTGGCATGAAATAGCTCATGATCAAGGAATTCAGTTTTTAGATTCTCTGGGCTAAGAAAAATGCTTGATTTTCCCTTCTGCAAAAAATAGGCAGGGATAGAAAAGAGATTTTTGAAAGTAGAATTTTTGGGAAAGATAGATATGAAGCGAGCTCTGCGAGCGCAGCGAGTAGGAGACGAAGATCCTCTGGGGGGGGGGGGGGGCTGATCCCCTAGTATTTAATAAAATAACTGTAGAAAAAATTCTTAAAATAACAGAATATCGGAAAACGCATATTTTTCAAGTCAGTGGTCTGCAGTAGGCTTTATTATTTTTCAGGTAAAAATATTTTCTAAGAAAGTAAAAACATTTCAGGAAGAAACACCGTCTGTCTGGCGTCATGAAAACAAAGCAAACTCACATTTGAGCGGAAGTTCGCCAAACACAACGGTTAAATGTTAATTCAAAGACAGAGCCGCTGCCTAGGCGGCAATTCAAGGTCGATAAACTAGTTTACATTTTTTTACATTTTCTAGTCTATTGCTTTTGAAAGGAATCTGGAAATAGACAGAAGAGAGCAAGCAGAATCACATCAAAAGTACCGGCATCTGCTCCAATAGAAAGTTAAAACTGGATTTTAAGAACACAGATAAAAGACAAACAGTTCTTTCTTTCAACTAAGAAGCAGTTTGGTGACTGTTGCATTCTGAAACTTGGTTTAGAAAATGGTTTTATCCAAGCATTATATTCGGAAAAACTGTTTTACTGACTTGCATATATGTTGTAGCCGGGGCCGTCCATCGGCGAGGAATTACCACTTAAGTGGGGAGCCCGGAATCCCAATTTTTGAAAGGGACTAAGACGTGAAAAAAAGGCAAAGAGGGGAAAATCAAATATGGAGGAGGTATGAACAGTGGGGTTGAATAAATGTTTAGAGTGGCTCGCACAGAGAAATTGAAACTATCAGAAATAATTTAAACAAGCATGAAAACTTACGGCACGAAATGCTGAAAAAGAAGCGAACGGAATAAAGCATAGAATCACGCTACCATTTCAGATAACAGCACCTATGGTTCAGTTTCATGCTTATATGCTCATCAGCATGGCATAGCCGATGCTGCAATAGTAATATAAAAATTGCAGTGGTTTCAGTCCGATGGAGCCAAAATGGTTTATGCGTGAATAACATCTTTCTTTGCGGATGGTTTGTCTTCTTTAGACATTTTCAAAACAGTTCAAAATATTAAAATTTCGAAATTACAACAACCTTTTCAAAATATAGGGTGGCCATAATTAAAGGAGGGTGTTTAGAGCCCGATAGTGAGAAAACTATTGGGCCAAACTAAACCAAATTTGCATTAAATACTATTTAGACCATGGAGTTTTGATTTTTAAAAGAAAAAAAAAAGTTCGGATTTTTACCACCGCGGGCCAAAGTGACACTACAAGGTCCATTTTTGGAGTAAAATAGGAACAGGAAGTACAGAAAGTTAACATTTTACATGCATTTTGAAAAAGACATACTTACATTTTATTAGTATTTAGTGCATTTTATATTTACATTTGCATCTTATATTTACATACGTATGGCATTAATTTTTATATTGGCATCATTTACATGTGTGATTCAATGTGTTTGCCTTGCATATGTTCCAAAAAGTGCATTCTCTGAACAGCATTCTATACTGCAGAATGCAGCAGATCTCCACTGATTTGCTTGACGTGTAATGTTCTTCTGTCCTTCAAAGTGGCTAAATTATTCACATTGCCTAGGTATACCAAGCGCTTTACATGACCTCCCAACCAAACGTTACAAGGGATCAGATCTGGCGAACGGGCTGGCCACTTCATAGGAAACGCTCTACTAATTCTTCGCTTGTAGGTAAAATGCTGTCGTAGGACTTCCTGTACGTGCAATCCGATATGAGGGGGTGCTCCATCCTGCATAAATATCGTACATTCAAGATATCCACGCTGTTGAGGTTACGGAATAACACAATTCAGCAGCATTGTTCGATACCTCTCAGCATTGACGGAACTTTCTGTACTTCCTATGCCTATTTTACTCCAAAAATGGACCTTACAGCGTCACTTTGGCCCGCAGTGGAAAATATCCTAACTATTTTTTTTTTCTCTTAAAAATCAAAACCCCCCCATGGCTTAAATAGTATTTATTGCAAATTTGGTTGAGTTTGGCCCAACAGTTTTCTCACTATGGGTTCTAGACACCTCTACTTTAATTATGACCACTCTGTAGTTCAAAATATTAAAATATCAAAATTATAATCACTATATTTCAAAACTAAGAACCTGACCTGAAATCCAATTATATATCCAATTATATAGGACTTTCAAAGGACTGCAAATTTATTTCTAATATTTTACAGATAGCACATTTAATTTTTGAGATATAAGCATCCCAAATTTGAAAAAAAGAAACCGGAAAATTTTCTGTCTTCTTCAAATTGACAAGACGATTTATTGAAAACCATAAGAGCTTTGTAAAAACAAATTATTGATTTTGAAACTAAACTTTCTATTGAACCTTTTTGTTGCTTATTGTTTCTAGCTATCTTTTGAAATTTACAAAATATTTCGAGTGAAAAAAGCAATATGAGGCAAGAACTCGCTCGAACAAAAGGTTTTCGGTTAAAAACAGCTCAAAATATTAAAATATCGAAATTATTTTTATATATTCATAAACTATACTATATTCTGAACAAACCGAGTAAAATTTTTTAGCTTTTTATCGATTAGATTCTGAGATAGAAGTGGCCAAAATGTTTACATTACACCGATTTCAGCCAGAGATACCCTAATCATAGATGTTATTCACATCAAAATTTGCTTTCT
>OX578142.1:40680013-40857513 GCA_951213105.1 Amaurobius ferox
GCAGATATCTGCAATAGCAGCAAGAAAAATAGATGAGCACAGACCCTGATTAAGATAGACCAACATGATCCGGGCATAGGGCCTCTGATTTTAGGGGGCCCAGAATGCATCTCAGAATTGCATTTTAAAATCTTAAGACTTGCATTGTTCTTTGTCGGTTAAAATAATTGGTGACATGACACAATTATTTTAGCAATATAGATTTCAAACATTAGAGATCCATGCTCTTTTTTCTTGTAATTGTAGTCTTAATGCTCTAAAAGAAATGTGTATTAACTTTTTTGCATTCGTATTTTTGTTTATTGATGTCGAATGCGTTTACATTGAGTGCAAGTTTGAATGGAGAATTTCGTCGATTGACATTTTCTTAAAAATCTCTGTTTTACAGTTTATTTGATATGCATTACTATATTTGGGGCAATAACATACCTGAATTGTTTACAGTTTAGACAGTGTTTGTGAGCAAATTCGACAGAATGTTTTTGCTCCAATTACATTTTTAGTCAAATACTAGAAAATGTACTCGGCGTTGCCCGGGATTTAAAGTAGGGAATAAATTTACTACTTTAATTTTTCAAAAAGGCGTAGCTGGGCCTCACCCGGCCATGTTATTTTAAACATCAGCCATTGCTTCCCTTAGCAACGGATAGGTTGTGACAACAGATCCAATACTCATTGCATAGCAAACGGCAAACCGAAAAATGAAGTCCTTCGACGACAAAATTCAAAATCTGAATTTTTGTACTTTAGTTTGAAAACTCACAGAAAATCAGAAAATAGAGTAGTTGAGAGAAATTTTTGAATGCAAAGATATGCACCGGTAATTTTTCCAAACAATAGAATTGTGCTAATTTTCAATTATTCATCTGCGAAATAAGAATAATATTACCTAAATCATACATATATTGGTGTATTTCAAAATAAATAAATAAATATGAAATAATGTTCCGTCCGAAAATTGTTATAAAGATCGTTCTTTAATTTTTCGGGTGATATGAAGATTTAAGCACTGTGATAATATTTTCAATCAATGAGGAACCGATTTGTGTAATACTCGCTCAAAATAATGCTTCAACATAAAATAACTAAACAACTGATTCGAATTCTAAAAATAATTCGTATCGTATAAAAAATTTCGTATCAATTTCGTATCGTCCAGGGCCTTATAGTTTCGAAAGCTTTGTCGGAAGCTTTGATTTTCCGCTACAGACGACACTCCCAAATACACTGACATCTTCTGTTATATTATAGATTATTACTTATTGTAATATTTTAGTTGCTACCAATAACCAATTATTCAAAAATAGTGTTTCACTTGAAAAGTATCATTGGATAGATTTAAAAAAAAAAGTTCAATCAATTTACTTTGAAAGAAACTATGATATTTGCGATAAAATGCACAAAATCATTTCAAGTTGGTCAAGGCTTACTGTTATATTAAACGCCTCCTCAGAAAATCAATTCATAAGTATTTTAAAATTTAAGTTGAAATAACTTACAACAGTTCTAAGGGGAGATATAGTTTTTAAACGTCAAAACAACGATTTTTCAAATTCAATTAAAAATATATATATATACTACATTTTTAGGATTAATGTAAATCAAAATGGTTAAAATCGGACGTAAATTAAGCATACTGCGACAAAAAGGGCATTGCAATTCACCCAGTTTGATGTTTGATGTTTCTCTAAATCATTTTTTCAATTTTAAATTTTCGTATCTGTCTCCATGATTACAAAAAAAAAAAAAAAAAAGACAAGAAAGATCAATCATGCTTAAAGCATTGATTATGAAACACTTTCCAACTTCAATGCAATTTTATTTAAACATGTCTAAAATGCAATACATTCCTCGGTAATATTTTAAAACTTATCACAATACTACATTAATTTATTATATTTGAAAACTTAAGCCTTCATCGAAAAAAATGAACTTCATTCAAATGACGGCATTGAAATATAAATTGCCTGGTTTAAACATCTCTAAAATGTTATACATTCCTCGGTAATAATTTTAGAATTATCATAATACATCGATAATTTATTATATTTGAAAACTTCATCGAAAACAACTGAAATTCATTCAAATGACGTCATAGAAAAAATAACACGCCTCTATAAAAGCAGCATTTCATTCATAAATAATTTCGCATTCATGTCATCACAATACTATCACAATAATATAATACTTTATTTTATTTAAAAATTAAGACCATGGAGCTACAAGTAATTAAACCCTATGCGTAAAATTTCGTCGAAAAAAATCGTCCTTCTCTTTGTAAAATCAATGAATATTTCATTCATATCAGCTATGCAGACTCCATGAACTAAATGATTTTGTGTTAAAGAAATACAACAATTCTAATACAGCACATTCTACATACTTTGCTGTTTACATTTTACATAGGTGAAAAATAGGCTTCGTTGTAGAAATAATCAAATTTGTATGAGCATTTAAACTCAAATATATTGTAATTGCGTTGTTTCAGTATGTAGATGCACAGAATGTAAACAAAAATAAAGCGGTTTTAGGACAGATACAACACTCAATATGAATTAAAAAAAACTTTAAAAATCACAGTTTTGAGACAAGATGGATGCCATATATCATTTTGAAGTGGGACACGTGATATTTTCATATCATGGTCACGTGATCGCTTCATATAAGAGGTGTTATTATTATTTTAATTTTTATTTAAAAACTACTGAATATATGTCGCTGAATTTTTTTTTATATATTTTATGGAACAATTCGAATATTACCTAAAATTTTCTTAGCAATTTGTGAATTTTAAATCGGCTTAAAAAATGTTTGAAAAATTAGGTCCCATAGGTCTCAACGTATTTCATTTTTTCAACCCGGGTGCAATCCAAAACTAATTGGGTGATATTATTCATTTATATTCCCATAAGTTCTACAGCCCATCTGAACAACATGCTAAAATTTCATTTTGATTAAGTCATTTTTACGGCAGTTATCGTGCTAACGGACAGACTGACAGACAGACAGACAGACAGAATGAACAAAATCATAATCACTTTTCAACTTTGTTGTAAAGTGTTAAAAAAGGAAACAAAACTTTCTATCCTATTGGCTTAGAAATTTTGCTTGATTTAAACAGAAAAACTGAAAATAGCATTTATGATTTTTCAAGAATACTTTTTTAACACTTTACAACAAAGTTGAAAAGTGTTTATGACTTTGTTCATTCTGTCTGTCTGTCTGTCTGTCTGTCTGTCTGTCTGTCTGTCTGTCCGTTAGCACGATAACTGCCATAAAAATGACTTAATCAAAATGAAATTTTAGTATGTTGTTCAGACGGTCTATAGGACCTATGGGAATATAAATGAATAATATCACACAATTAGTTTTGGATTGAACCCGGGTTGAAAAAATGGAATACATTGAGCCCTATGGGACCTAATTTTTCAAGCATTTTTTAAGCGGATTTAAAAATAACAAATTGCTTCGAAAATTTTAGGCAATATTCAAATTGTTCCATAAAATATATAAAAAAAAATTCAGCGAAATATATTCAGTAGTTTTTTAAATAAAAATTAAAATAATAATAACACCTCTTATATGAAGCGATCACGTGTCCATGATATGAAACGATCACATGACCCACTTCAAAATGATATATGGCATCCATCTTGTGTCAAAATCGTAATTTTTAAAGTTCTTTTTAATTCATATTGAGTGTTGTATCCGTCTTAAAACTACTTTATTTTTGCCTAAATTCTGTGCATCTACATACTAAAACAACGCAATGACAATATATTTCAGTTTAAATGCTCATCCAAGTATGATTATTTCTACTATTAAGCCTATTTTTCACCTATGTAAAATGTAAACAGCAAAATATATAGAATGAGTTGTATTAGAATCGCTGTAATTCTTTAACACAAAATAATTTAGTCCATGGAGTCTGCTTAGCTGATATGAATGAAATATTTATTGATTTTAGAAAGAGAAGGACGATATTTTTCGATGAAGTTTTACGCATGGAGATTACTTACTTGTAGCTCAATGGTCTTAATTTTTAAATAAAATAAATTATTATAGTATTGTGATGAATGACATGAATGGGGGAATTATTTATG
Organism: Amaurobius ferox; assembly: GCA_951213105.1. Taxonomy (NCBI): domain Eukaryota; kingdom Metazoa; phylum Arthropoda; class Arachnida; order Araneae; family Amaurobiidae; genus Amaurobius; species Amaurobius ferox. Next base: position 40,684,117 of record OX578142.1, read on the forward strand.
AATGAAATGTTGCTTTTATAGAGAGAGCCAGGCGTGTTATTTTTTTATGACGTCATTTGAATGAATTTCAATTGTTTTCGATGAAGTTTTCAAATATAATAAATTATCGTAGGATTATGATAATTCTAAAATTATTACCGAGGAATGTATCACATTTTAGAGATATTTAAACCAGGCAATTTATACTTTAATGCCGTCATTTGAATGAAGTTAATTTTTTTCGATGAAGGTTTAAGGTTTCAAATATAATAAATTAATGTAGTATTGTGATAAGTTTTAAAATATTATCGAGGACTGTATTGCATTTTAGACATGTTTAAATAAAATTGCATTGAAGTTGGAAATGATTGCATTAAAATTGCATTGAAGTTGGAAATAAAATAAATTATTATAGTATTTTGATGAATGAAATGAATGGGAGAAAGTTATGAATGAAATCCTGTTTTTATAGAGAGATCCAGGCGTGTTATTTTTTCTATGACGTCATTTGAATCAATTTCAGTTGTTTTCGTTGAAGTTTTCAAATATAATAAATTATCGTATTATTATGATAGTGTTAAAAATATTACCGTGGAATGTATTGCATTTTAGAGATATTTAAAGCAGGCAATTTATATTTCAATGCCGTCATTGGAATGAAGTTCATTTTTTTCAATGAAGGTTTAAGTTTTCAAATATAATAAATCAATGTAGTATTGTGATAAGTTTTAAAATATTACCGAGGAATGTATTGCATTTTCGACTTTTTTAAATAAAATTGCATTGAAGTTGGAAAGTGTTTCATAATCAATGCTTTAAGCATGATTGATCTTTCTTGTTGTAAAATATTGTCTTCTTTTTTAAGTTTTGTGCATGATAGTATTAAATAACTTTACTTCAATAAAAAATATTTTTGGTTTATGATCAACAAAAAATAATCTTGCGGACAGTGCGGACATAATCTTACGGAATCGATTTTTTGAGCCATAACATATCTTCGAAACCATATGTTTAAAAATCAGCCGAAATACAGGTAACTGTATATATTAATAAAACTGTAATTTTTTCTTATTAACAACATGCACACATTGAAGTACAAAAAATTTCCTTTTAAAAATATAAAAACCTGTTTCTTTATGCAAAATCAAAATCATAGAAAATATACAAAAACTACTATCTCCTTTTAAATTAAAGCTATGAAATCTGTAAAATATAATTAGTTTATAATATTTACTTTAACTTATCTTCGGAATTTGTAATAATTTAACTTAGGGTGTTTCATACATATATCACTCATATCAAAATAGAGTTTTTTATTTAAAACTTTTTATAAATTTTTACTTGTATCAGAATATCCTGAAAGCAAAATAATCAGCACGTTTTTCTTCTAAAAAATTAATTTTATTTTGTAAATATTTCTTTTGAATTCATAGTTATATCCAATTTTTAAAACTTAATATATATATTTTATTTTATTTATTTTTTTAATTTATTTTACATTACACACTTAAATCCACGTAAAATGTTTGCAATAAATGCATTTTCAATTAGACAAATCTAGATCTTTTTTCCAAACCCGTCAACTACTCATAATTTCGTAGCTTGACTGTACTGTTATAAATTAAAAATTTTTATGCCAACATTGAAAATACCTTGTGAATTAAAATGATTAACAAAAGTATATAAAGATGCAATTTTTTCCATTTTAATTCTTAAACATTTTACTTAATATACGTAATAGTGTAGTCAATTCATACGGCGAAATTGTTGGTATTCAGGAATAATAAATAAATAATAATTCCATACAAGTAACATTACTTAAATTATAACAAAAGTATTAGAGTTTTGAAAATAGATGACTTTCGTGAAGTAGAAAATTATAACAAAACTAGCAGTATACCCTTCATTTGTATGGAATATAAAATATAAAGAAACTTAAAATTCATAATTTACAGTGAACTTTTAATATTTTGAATCTTTCTCTTTTATAATAATTCTAACAAAAAGGAAGCAGGTGAGTTCTCCCGTGCTGAGATAAAAGCAGATAGATAGAAGCACAACTTACAATTTTATTTATATTGATAATAGCAGATATACCCGACGTTGCTCGTAATTTAAAACATGTGCAAGTTCCTGTAGTATTCTAAATGACATTCGTTATGCAAAACATTCTATTAAAACATTTAATTTAATTCTCCTAAAAAGAAGTATAAGAATATCTATTCCGGTTATGCAAAATTATCTTCACAGGCAAATCTAAAGGATGAAATATACTGGTCCCGTTTGCAAACAAATTTACAAAAAATATGAAATTGGATCAACATATGCAAAATGAAAGAGCTAAAATGGTATTATCATATATACCCGTACCATTTTTATTCTGTTTCAACAATTGGCTTGAAAAATATTTTACAAAATAAAACAAATAACGCAAGAAATTGAAAATATAACTACGATCGTTTAATTTGCAATGCTTTAGCAATTAGACTTATTTTTAAAATAAGTAAAAATGAATAATCAAAAATTTATATTTTTAAAAGGTTGTACTTAAAATATTCACTTATCTCCTAGGATCAGTCAGTCTTCTCTTTTGTTCACCCATAATAAAAATCTAAATTCACAGGTAAGTTAATTAAATTGTTCTAATAATATTAGATATTTAATTAAAAATTATTTATGCATAGTATGTTTTGATAGATTGTAATTAGAGCCGGGATTTAAATGACCCCAAGATAAGGAATTATAATTATGATGTTTTCATAACAATATTAAAAACTTCATAATGCCCCCAATAAAAATGTCATATAGAATACAATAATATTTATTTATTTTGTTTGTTTTCATGCAAGATCCCTTTTTCTACTTTCCTTACAAAATTAATGTTCCTTTTAGTATATGTAAAAGGAAAGTATTGTGAAGGTGTAAAATGAACGTGTTTGGGCTCTTACTTGAATGTTCGTGACTATGAGCGTGTATATATCTATATAGAGTGTATATATCGATATACGGTGTGTATATCGATATACGGTGTATATATCTGTATACGGTATATATATCGATATACCGTGTATATATAGATATATGTAACAGATGGGGGGGGGATTAAAAGTATCTAACTTTTGTAAATTATTAAAAATAAAATTGTGTCATTTTTAGGTAAAATTATAAAACGTACATTAAAAATTTGTAAATTTCCAAAAAATTAAAATAATCACATAAGCTTTCGTTAAAATGCATATAGACTGTCCTTTGCAGCCCGGAACCGTGAAGCTAAGCAGATTATCTATAGCAGTGTTCTATAGCTACGTAATGAACTAAGTAGCTATAATATTTAATAACTGAAAACTCAAATATTAAATTCAAAATATTAAATGTTAAATAATTAGTGAACAATACAACCTAGTAACTTGTAAAATTGAACAAACTATACTAAACGAGTAGACAATTCTATTTGAATTATTGTGTGAATATTTTAAATTAATTTTTCTCCATTGACTTATAATTATCTTACCTTTAATCTCAAGTATCTCAGAACATGGGTCAAATTTTTAAATTTTGGCTTCTTGACCGTTATGACCTAAAACATGATTAGTTCAAACTATGTACAAAATTATATTCTAATCGGTTGAGTTTTACTATGTCAACGAAACTTACTCATTGGGTCACGAAAGGAAATGAGGTTGTGACACATGAAATAGCTCCAACAATTTTGCATAATATCAGTTGTAGATAGTAATACGATTTATATAGTACTAGCAGTATACCCGTTCTTCATACGGAAGATATAATATAAAGAAACTTGAAATTCACAATCAATGTGCGAATTGTTATAGTACTCTTAATGACATCGTTATTCAAAACATTCTATTAAAATATTTAAATTATGCTCCTGAAAAGAAGTTTAAGAATCTCTGTTCTCGCTAGAGAAAATTATCTTCACAAGCAGATCCGAAGAATAAAACATCCTGATTCCATTTCTAAACAAATTTACATAATATATAAAATTGAATCAATATATGCTAAAATAAAAGCATTAAAATTATATTAGAAGATATACCCATACTACTTATATTTTCGTAGATTAAAAGATTATACCCATGCATTAGAAGCTATATGGATTTGAAAATTCTTTCACCAAAATAAAGAACGTAAGAAAAAATTTGAAAATATCAATAATCTCCGTAATCTTTAAATCCATAGGCCATAATGGACATAATCCAATCAAAAATGCGATAAAATTCCGATAAAATTTATTTATATACATTTCATTATTATTTAAATCAAAAAAGATTTACTGTTGCATTAACTCGTTGGGTTTAATTCCGTTGCTTAGCAACATGATATCATATATATATTTTTAAATAACTTTGACGAAAAAATATCATCTGCATAATGCCATCTAAATGGAAGGTATAATCGTGAGTTTTTAAATTAATATCTCGATAACCCCTGGTCCTAAAAACTCGAAAATGAACTAAATTAAGTAGAGCTATTCCAAGTCTACCCCGAAAATTCCATCAAATTCGCTACAGCCGTTTTCCCGTGAAGATGACACAAGCACACACAAATAAACAGACATATTTTCAATTTTATTTATATAGATTATTTTGAATTGAATCTGCCTACTCCACCACCAAATTCCCCCCCCCCCTATTTTGAACCAATTACATGTGTAATAAAAATTAATTTTCTACTTTTCCATATGCCACTGTTATGTAGGGGAGGACATTGAAATCTTAGTTTATTTATTACTTTATTTTTCATTTCTATTTTTACTTTTTTCTCCCTCATCCATTCTTTGCCGTAATTGGCATAGGAACGCAAGTAGTATTGAGCGACGCCGCCAAAGGAGGGGGTCATAACCCCTCCACACAAAACCATCGGAAACCATTAGAGAAAAATGCTATTTGGGGAAATGGGAATTTGTTAACCCCCACCACCACCCACACTCCACCCTACCCATTTTTTTCCCCGTAGATATAGCTACCATTTTTTCTGACGACAATACTACTAGTATTTATTTATAATTGGATGGCCGCGTTAGAACTGGGAGAACAAACATTTCGACCGAAAATACTGAGTCTTAATAAATAAAATGCCTGAAATGGGCAAAATTATAGTCATGACGTACATAAAAGAAGTAACGATATAGCGTAATGACGTGAAAATGTGATGCACGATAATATTGTGGGAGATGAAACTGTGTGCTAAGTTCTACGTACTCTGGGGGCTCAGGCTCTGACCCCAGAGCACGTAGAGAGCTGAAAATACAAATAGAAATACAAAGAGAGGTAAAATACAAAGAATTAATAAGGAATTAGTTTAGGTAAAAATGCACTCCTTGCCATTTAGACATATATATATGTATTGTCGAGTTCAGTTCTAAAATGTAAACATTGAAAATAATGTAGAATCTCGCCCCACTGCAGAAAATAGCATCCAAGGACCGGTTTCGTGCAATATTTGCATTCATCAGCATGGACAGCAATGACAGCAAGAAAACTATGTACCATAATTGTGTGAAAAAATTGTAAAATTTAACAGTGAAAAATTGTAATATTTAGAGAACAACTCGTGATAATTTTTAAATAGTATACATCCATTTTAAATTAGAGCATTCACAGAGAATTCACTCACCTGATAATAGTAAATTTGTTTTAATTTTTTTATGAATTTTTTCATTTTAGATAAAAGAAAAACTTTAATACTTCAAAAGGGCATGTTTGCGTTTTACAGATGATGGCATTTGCTTTAACATAAAGGAATATTATATATATATTCATAACTTTTTCATGTGTTATGTTTTTTGTAACTTTTTTTGATTTTCCAAAAAAAAAAAATATATGTTTGAAACATTGAGATCCTTCTTTTTGCCTGTTCACGAAAAAAAAAAAAAAGGACCCTCGGCATTTACCAATTAAAATAATAATACACAATTTCATTCGATTACATAAAGTTGCTTGGGAGAAATCGCGACTATAGACAGACGCCAAGATATCATTGAAAAAATGGTTGATTCATATTCATTGATGTTAAAAATATAACGTGTTGATCTATGGAAGTCCGAGAGTTCGAATCTTGACCCATTATAATACTTTTCTTTTGCATACACTACATATACTTCCCCTTTACATAAGAATCAATTTTTAGTGTAATAAAAAAAGTAATTCAATTTATAAATGAATAATTTATCAAAATCTGTAGTTTTTTTGTTTAAGTCTTATTTTTATTGCATTGGCAACGACTATCTTTCCGGGTCACGTGACCATTATTTTGTTGACAAAAATTTCCCTACTGTAGGGAATAGCTGCTCCGTCTGTCCTGGCAAAGAAGGCCTTTGAAACAGTTTAATGCTTTTAAACTAATGTTTATGTTATTATTAATAAAGTATTTTTACTTTCAAATAAATATAAATTAGAATTCATCAGTCACTAATTATCGATTCATTATAAGGGGACAATCTGACTCTTAAAATGGGGAAATGTCGACAAAATCAACAGACGTTTAATTGCTTTTTAAATAAAATCTCTTGAAGTTATCGGAATGAAATTTTAGGATTGTGAAAAATAATATTCTGCTTTGAAATAAGAAGGATAATAATTGAAAATTGAGAAATATGCATTATATAAATAATAATTATAATTTACCTATGTTTATTTGTCAATAAAATCATAGTATGTTGATACGAGCTTGATATCTTACATTTTTATGGATATAATCAAACTAGTTTGGAGTTTTAATAATAATAGCACTCAGTATACTCGTATATTACTATTATTTAATTATTTTATTTTTTAATGGGGCACGTTAATATATATATATATAAACTCTATACTGTCATTGAAATATATATATATATATATATATAATATTTCAGAATTTTTCATTTTTTTGCTTCTAAAATATTTTTATTTTGTAAATTACACATATAAATCTAGTACAATTATTGTACAATAATGTTATTACAAAGCATATAAAATTTTATAAGAATTCATCAAACGGCTCTTACATTGCCATACGCGTAAATTAAAAAATCAGCGTTTTGAAAAAAACTTGCTCAAAGCATAAATGTATGATTGATTTTATATTGTTGGTGCATTGTATTTTCTTAATATCTTAAGAAAGAATTAACATTTAGAAATTACCAATGACGCCAAACTATTCAGAAATTACGGATTTTATAACTAGGATTTCTTCATGTTTTTAAGAGCAGTGTCACCATATTTAATAAAATGTTTTGTTGCCCCGTGGAAAATTTCTTCTAACACCATTGCTCTAAATGTACGCGTACCCTACTTTGGGATTTCTGTTTTTGACAAGTAATACTTAATCCGGACAAGAATTACTCTATCAATGATATCTTGTTTAAGAAGTATTCAAAACAAGACTATCATTTTTCTAATGATAAGCATGAAAGACTTTTCACAAGTCCAACTAGTTTATCAGTAAAACTTTTTTTTCAATGTTCACATAATGGTTACAGAAACTTGAACGAATAGACAGACTACCAGCTCTCCCATTTGACCTTAAGTCTAAGGATAACCTCCAGGGTCACGATAGATCTACTAACGTGGGGTTGAAGATCTTGGTGGGCTCTTGGATCACGTTACCGAAGATATTTATGGAAAGAAGTGAATGCGAAATACAGCTGGGAACGGACTATTTCACATGCATTCATTGCCCTCCCGGTGACCCAATCTGATACGTATACTTTGGGGTGAGTCGGGTGACCTGGGTCTTCAAGGTATATACATTGTCAAATTTATTACCTGTCAGAAAAGGGGGCCCAATGCTCCAATTAAGGGATTTTGGAAGCTCCCGCCATTGGATTCGTATTTCAAACGGAAATAAATGACACTCAAATAAATTTATTAGCAGGGATGGAGATGTCGTAGGAGGGTAGAAGCAAATGAGTACGATTTATGCTTAGTAGACCACACATGGGTTGTCTGTGCCCTTCTGCGACCCTTTGCTTTGCTTTACCAGGACTACAACATCTCCGTATTAGATTCCACAATTCCAATGGAAGCCCTGATGTTGAGAAAGGGGGAAATCCATAAATAAACATCTTGAGTAAATAACAAAAATATTTTTACCCCACCGTTTGACAAGAGTTGTTAAGAGATAAGACAAAATCAGAGATATATATAAACTAGTAATCCTTATCAGGTGGACTGATAGTGTTAACATTTTAAATTAGTTTTCTATATCGGTGGAGAGTAGGGAATAGTAGGGGGTTCTGGCTCACGCGGTGCTATACTTTAACATGGGGAAATTGCGGTGCTAGTTCTCCCATGTTAAAGCATAGGCGCACCTCATGAGCAGGGGTGGAGCTTACACCAGCACGTGACGTTCCATGATGTCAGTCAAAGGTTAGGATGGATCAGATGATTTTTTCTTTCTTTTTTTAAGTGTTAATGTTTTAAAAATTTCGTAAAGTTTTTTTTTTTCCTATATTTTTTCGCAAATGTAAGTTTTCTACTTTTGTAATATTTTTTTAAAAAAAATGTGGTAATGGGAAAAATTAACATTTTGTTAAAATGTTCCAAAACCGTAAAAAAGTAACAAAAAATGTGGTAATGGGCAAAATTAACATTTTGCACCTTTTTTTTGAAAATGTTAATTTCTCTATGGGAATTAACATGGGTTTTCACACTTTTGTCATTTTTTTTCAAAAAATGTGGTAATGGGAAAAATTAACTTTTTGCACAAAATGTCTCAAAAACGTAAAAAAGTAACAAAAAATGTGGTAATGGGCAAAATTAACATTTTGCGATTTTTTTTCAAAATGCCAATTTCTCTATGGGAATTAACATGGGTTTTCTCACTTTTATAATTTTTTTACAAAAAAATGTGCGTTTTTACAAAAATGTCACTAAAAATGTGGTAATGGGCAAAATTAACATTTCGCACAAAATGTTGCAAAAACGTAAAAAAACAACAAAAATGTGTGTTTTTTACAAAAATATGATAAAAAAGCGTGTTTTCAAAGTAGCAGAATCGCGTGAATTGGGTGTATAGGAGGGGTGTGTTTCCCCAACCATTTCGGTCTTGGAGTTCAAATATTTCAATAAATATTCCCAAAATTAAATATTTTAAATAATCATAGATACCTGTTTTCAACAATCTAAATGGGATAAGGTCTCTTTCATAAATTAGGTGTTGTTAGAAAAATATATATATTTTTTAAATTGTGGTCCCACCTCCACCCGGTGTATAGGATACACCGCCACAATTCAATCTAACATGGTCTGCTCATTTAAATTTGATAATGACCGTATGCTAGACTCTTGATACCATCCTTTAAGATATGTCGCTTATCATCATAGGGGGATAAGCCCATTTTAATTTGCTTCACAGTATACATCTGATGGTCTTTACTTGCAATTTTAAATTGTTCCACTCTACTATATCTTCGCCTTGTTAGGCAATTATAATAATCTTCATGATGGATGTGTTTTTTTACAACATTCTTATTAACACCTTTAGCAGTCTTTTTATCCGTGAAGGGTGTTTTTAGGCTATACATTTTCGATCTTAGGCCTACAAATTCCACGGCAGGAGTTCCATTCAACTCGTCTTTCATTTTTCCAATCCTTTTTTTATTCTTATTGGAATGGAGTGGATGTGTTGTAGGATAATCCGAAAAGTCAAAATAGTCTTCATAACTTTCAAAATCTTTGTAAATATCCTCTGTTTCAATTTCATAGCACAGGGAATCGGTGTCTGTGAAAAGCAATTCGGCTCGGCTTCCATACATCTTCTTAATAAAATCATAATGAAACTCATACATAAGTGTTTTACTCAAGTCCAGTACTGAAAAACCTGCATAGATGGGTCTATTCAGTTTCAAATGAGTCTTATGCATATGAACTGCTACCAGATCTTCATTAAATATTTTGAAGGAGTGTAAGGCTGGTGATGCAAGTAATTTTTTCAGTCTCTTCTCAGTCTGTACTAGTTTAACATCCATTCTTTTTCTCAAATTTTCCATAGTTTTTCCAAACACTGCGTTATTCATAAGTTTGAACAGATCTTTTTCAAAGGAATTTTTTGCTTTCATTCTCTTCTCAGTGTTAAATTGTACATAGGGCTTCAACCAGGGCTCTTGCTTAAAAGTTAATACTCGATGGATTTTCACAAGTTTCATCCCTAGCTTCATATACTGCTTTAAATTTCTATAATGCAGAACATATTTAACCTTATGATTCAAATTAGGTGTTAATTTGATCTGGTCCTTGCATATTTTCAAATTCATTTCTTCAGATAAATTCCGGCTATACTCCGAAATCAGAGATGGGGTGATATGAACTCTTTCGGGTGCTAGAGGATAATCATTATGCTTATCATGCAAATCATGGGGATAGTCTATATCCGCTTCGATAATATATCCCACAGGTGAGTCATCTTCAACAGTAAGTGGATCAAAGTTCTGAATGTCTTGAGAATCAAGCCATCTAAAATTCGATACAGGGAGTGCTTGGCTTAGAGCCCACCCATACAGATTATTAGCATCCAGGTACATTATATATTTGCTAGGTTTCGTAGAATCAAAATGTTCCAAATACTTGTTATTAGCCTGACTAAGGCGTTTACTAATAACACTAATACCGCCTCTTATACCTTCTTCTAAAAATAAGTACATATCAGGATCTGTAATCAGTTCTAATGATACTCCACTAGTCTTCAAGGCTGCATTCCAGGCAAGAGATGGCAATGTTAAACAGTGAGCAGCATCTATTCCATAATAATTCAATGTCAAATCACGGAAATTCTCAAAAATGTCCGCTAATAGAAGAATATCAGTTTTTATGTACAAGTCATGATACTCCCCCATATTCTTTATCTTTAAAGATGTCCAAACATGTTGAGCATAGGCATAGGCATCATCAGAGATCTCCTCTCGATTTAAATCATCAAAGAAGGCCTCTTTAGAGGGTAAGCTCGTTTCTTCAAACTTGGTAGCACAATCCATATAAGAATAGGGGTAAACACCCTTTCTAGTCACTAAATCCACTTGATCACTTGTAAAATGTTCTTGGGTGATACGAAACTGATTGGATTCCAAACTAGAACTTAGCTTCTCGATAGAGGCAGGTAAGAATTGAAGAGAATCTATAAACTGTAAACTTCCTAGGCTGAATGTGATATATTGCTGCATATTGCTACTGATGCATTCAATCCTCTTTCCTTTAAATTCACCGATCCCCTGCATAATTAAATGTCCATCATACCCCTTTAAATTATGAAACACAACGGGTATGCGTCGTCTTATCTTGTAATTCAGATTACAATTAGGATGGGCTGCACCTCTGTACTTGGAAGTTAAGTGGCAATGGTCTCTCACACGCTTTTCTTCTAAAGCCTTGTTACAAATATGGCAGAGAGTAGCATTTTCAAAGTTTTCACGATCTTCAGCAGTAAAATTCATTTTCATATTTCCTCTCAGTATTCTCTGAATCTCTTCTTCTTCTTGAATAAGGGCTTTCAAAAAATGATGAATCACATCTTCACCCCTATAGATAACAGGTCCTTTAAAGGTTTTTCCATCAGGCCCAATAATAATATAGGCAAAACCACAAGGAACATGATAAGATAAGATACTCTCATGTGAAACAGAAGGGATATTCTCACATAGTTCCACTTTCATTAGGAAAGACTCAAAGTCTGCGTATACCACAAATGGTACACGCATTTGCATGTAAATACTTTGAAATTTCAAAATCTTGTCATTGTCACTGGGAAACTCCACTCTCTGTAGGCCATACTGGCTACATAATTCAATATGCTTCTTTAAACGAGCTTCAGATGAAAATCGTTGTAAACAGTAGTCACAAAAATATTGCTTCTCTTTATGTTTTCTTATACTGTATAAAAGTCTGCTCATACTTCTAATACAACAGTAATGAGACTGCTCATCATTACTAATAAGCAGTAAATTACAGTGTTGTTCTCGTCTATTAGATGATATATAGAGCGGAAACACCTTCTTATCTTCATATCCAAAGACATTCAGGCTCACATTATTATTATTTCGCTCAAATAATTTAACTTGGTGTAAAGGAGTGGGAAACTCGATTCCATCCAGATTCAACTTGCATTCATGCTCGGTATATTTGCTGACACGAGATGCATTCTTATAAACTGGATAAAGTTCTGCTAAGATGGACCACATAAAACATTTCTGATCACTATTTTCCACATTAATAATAGCTTTCTTGGCTAATAGTTCTTTAGGTAGCGGGATATAGCTTGAAGCAGCCAGAGGATCATATGTCCCAACATCAATCATGAGTTCCTCGATTCTCTCTAAGACCCAACCGCTACCACGGCCTTCATAGGTTTCGAACGATGTTAACACTTTTGCAAAGGCAGTATCCATATTAGAATCCAAATCTTCTTCTGTAATGTTTTTCATACAAGAACTTCTGAAATAGTTTATACAGTATTCCTGTTCTTCTTCAGATCGGAAACGAGTAAAACGGCAACATACATTTATGTACCATATAATACTACGTTTCAAAGCAATTTCCTTTAGCACTACTTGTTTTATCTCAATTCTATGAGAATCCAAAAAGGTAAGTAAATCTTTTTCAGCATGACCAGCAATTTTATAAACAGTCACAGTACCGTTTAAAGCCTGTTTGCAGGGTTTCTTAGTCGCCTTCTTCTTTTTATTCATACACGGAGCATCTAATCTTTTTCTTTTAGTGCCTCGCATAGGCTTATCACCATGAATTGACCGTTCATGAATCTTCTCATGACGTATCAGATCATCTTTTCTTACAAAAGCCGCCTTACACAATTCACATATGTAATCCTTCTTTCCATCATGAATCCTCATATGGCGCACTAAGCTTCGTTTTGCCATGAAGCTCTTCGTACAAGTCGAACACACCTTTAAAAAATAAAATGCAAGACTTTAGTATAAACACGCTATTCTCGATAACAATGTAATACATGTCTCAAGATGTATATAAAGAAATCGCTAATCCATTATACTATCCCCATTAGAAATAATAAAATTCCTGAATTAAAGAATATATCCAGATACAAGACATTTCATGTAAGATCCCCAAGACATTTCATTAAATTCATAAAAACACTCATTAAAAAGTTGTTACGCATCATAAAAATACAAAGTTTAATAAAATGAGAGAATAAAATCACATTAAAACAAGTACTTACATGCCCAATCCTGTTCAAAGAAGGTGCATTAAGCATAGGAACGTTAGTAACGGTAGGGATAGTACCTCCGATATTACTTTCTAAGGCAAACATATTCGCAGAACAACTTCAAACACGTCTTAACAGCACGAAACTCACAACAGAAATGATAAAATCGCTGCTTAAAGACCACCTACATCCATTCATAAAAATAGTTCTTGGTGTATCCTTCCGCCAAGGTCACCCCAAGGTTATTCCTAAAGAGTTCTTCGTGTATCCATCCACCAAGGTCACGTGATAGTTATATCACGGTTACCGTTAAACTTGCAACACACAAATGTAATTATGCACACATCCGATAAAAAAATAACCAATTCGTTCAACATCGCAATCGATTATCCTTTTTAATAATCGTAATCGATACATTAAATACACTCACATCTTATAAAATAATAGATTTTAATAAAATAATGAAAGAAAATCCATTTGCGAGACCCCCCTAAAACCTCCAATCCTTATGCAAAACAACAACGCGCTATCCCTTGCAAGCATAAAACAACCCCGAATAACATACTCCTCTCTCCCCCTCCCTCCCCGAGACACCAACACTCACTTCACCACACGTTAAACGTAACCCATAGCAACTGGAATCCATAATAAAACATTCACCTTCACCCCCAACGTACATCCAAATACACAGTCATTCAACGCTAAACCCGTAATTTTTACGGTAAAACGCACTTTACAGGGATTCATAGAACAAAAAATCCTAAAAAATCATAAAAAATCAACAAATTCACCCAGAAACTAGCTAAAACCCTCAAATTACTTATAATTATCATCTACATATGCTATATAATCATTTACAACCTTAAAAAGGTGAGTATGCTAGTAGTAAGAATAGGGGTGTTCGCCAGAATGTGGTTGGAGCAATGCCGCCTAAAAATAGTTTCTGGAAAGAAAAAATAAATATTTTTTGATATTTCCAGAAAGTATCCTCTATGTAATATTTTGATAAAATTAAAAAAGTTTTTAAAAAATTTTAAAAACTCAATTTTTTATTAATTTTCACAAAATTCCTAATTTCCCTACTAGTACCCCTTTCTGTCGCTAGGGGGCGCTGATGGCACTGCTCTTCAATTAAGAGTGAAGAGAAGGTGTTGCCATCCCAAAAAAAGTTTCTTCCCCCAGGTGTTGCTATGGTGTTGCTATGGCAACCGAAACAGAAAAATATTTCTAAGTTCCATCCCCATAGTTCCGCTTTTCGCCGCTAGGGGGCGCTTATGGCACTGCTCTTCAATTAAGAGTGAAGAGAAGGTGTTGCCATCCCGAAAATAGTTTCTCCCATACTTAGAAAAATCTCATTGAAAAAAATTTATTTCCCCCTCAACCCCTCGTACAAGACTACGACATCGTTGCCACCCGACAAAAAGTTTCTCCAAAAATTTTTACCCCCACCTTTTTTTCATTTACCCCCCCCTTTTACACCCCCGTCCAGGATTACGAAAATCCAAGATGGCGGCCATTTTGCTCTTCGCTCTTCACTGCTCTTCCTCTGTTGCAGAACGCCCCTTTCTTTACTACTAGCATACTCACCTTTTTAAGGTTGTAAATGATTATATAGCATATGTAGATGATAATTATAAGTAATTTGAGGGTTTTAGCTAGTTTCTGGGTGAATTTGTTGATTTTTTATGATTTTTTAGGATTTTTTGTTCTATGAATCCCTGTAAAGTGCGTTTTACCGTAAAAATTACGGGTTTAACGTTGAATGACTGTGTATTTGGATGTACGTTGGGGGTGAAGGTGAATGTTTTATTATGGATTCCAGTTGCTATGGGTTACGTTTAACGTGTGGTGAAGTGAGTGTTGGTGTCTCGGGGAGGGAGGGGGAGAGAGGAGTATGTTATTCGGGGTTGTTTTATGCTTGCAAGGGATAGCGCGTTGTTGTTTTGCATAAGGATTGGAGGTTTTAGGGGGGTCTCGCAAATGGATTTTCTTTCATTATTTTATTAAAATCTATTATTTTATAAGATGTGAGTGTATTTAATGTATCGATTACGATTATTAAAAAGGATAATCGATTGCGATGTTGAACGAATTGGTTATTTTTTTATCGGATGTGTGCATAATTACATTTGTGTGTTGCAAGTTTAACGGTAACCGTGATATAACTATCACGTGACCTTGGTGGATGGATACACGAAGAACTCTTTAGGAATAACCTTGGGGTGACCTTGGCGGAAGGATACACCAAGAACTATTTTTATGAATGGATGTAGGTGGTCTTTAAGCAGCGATTTTATCATTTCTGTTGTGAGTTTCGTGCTGTTAAGACGTGTTTGAAGTTGTTCTGCGAATATGTTTGCCTTAGAAAGTAATATCGGAGGTACTATCCCTACCGTTACTAACGTTCCTATGCTTAATGCACCTTCTTTGAACAGGATTGGGCATGTAAGTACTTGTTTTAATGTGATTTTATTCTCTCATTTTATTAAACTTTGTATTTTTATGATGCGTAACAACTTTTTAATGAGTGTTTTTATGAATTTAATGAAATGTCTTGGGGATCTTACATGAAATGTCTTGTATCTGGATATATTCTTTAATTCAGGAATTTTATTATTTCTAATGGGGATAGTATAATGGATTAGCGATTTCTTTATATACATCTTGAGACATGTATTACATTGTTATCGAGAATAGCGTGTTTATACTAAAGTCTTGCATTTTATTTTTTAAAGGTGTGTTCGACTTGTACGAAGAGCTTCATGGCAAAACGAAGCTTAGTGCGCCATATGAGGATTCATGATGGAAAGAAGGATTACATATGTGAATTGTGTAAGGCGGCTTTTGTAAGAAAAGATGATCTGATACGTCATGAGAAGATTCATGAACGGTCAATTCATGGTGATAAGCCTATGCGAGGCACTAAAAGAAAAAGATTAGATGCTCCGTGTATGAATAAAAAGAAGAAGGCGACTAAGAAACCCTGCAAACAGGCTTTAAACGGTACTGTGACTGTTTATAAAATTGCTGGTCATGCTGAAAAAGATTTACTTACCTTTTTGGATTCTCATAGAATTGAGATAAAACAAGTAGTGCTAAAGGAAATTGCTTTGAAACGTAGTATTATATGGTACATAAATGTATGTTGCCGTTTTACTCGTTTCCGATCTGAAGGAGAACAGGAATACTGTATAAACTATTTCAGAAGTTCTTGTATGAAAAACATTACAGAAGAAGATTTGGATTCTAATATGGATACTGCCTTTGCAAAAGTGTTAACATCGTTCGAAACCTATGAAGGCCGTGGTAGCGGTTGGGTCTTAGAGAGAATCGAGGAACTCATGATTGATGTTGGGACATATGATCCTCTGGCTGCTTCAAGCTATATCCCGCTACCTAAAGAACTATTAGCCAAGAAAGCTATTATTAATGTGGAAAATAGTGATCAGAAATGTTTTATGTGGTCCATCTTAGCAGAACTTTATCCAGTTTATAAGAATGCATCTCGTGTCAGCAAATATACCGAGCATGAATGCAAGTTGAATCTGGATGGAATCGAGTTTCCCACTCCTTTACACCAAGTTAAATTATTTGAGCGAAATAATAATAATGTGAGCCTGAATGTCTTTGGATATGAAGATAAGAAGGTGTTTCCGCTCTATATATCATCTAATAGACGAGAACAACACTGTAATTTACTGCTTATTAGTAATGATGAGCAGTCTCATTACTGTTGTATTAGAAGTATGAGCAGACTTTTATACAGTATAAGAAAACATAAAGAGAAGCAATATTTTTGTGACTACTGTTTACAACGATTTTCATCTGAAGCTCGTTTAAAGAAGCATATTGAATTATGTAGCCAGTATGGCCTACAGAGAGTGGAGTTTCCCAGTGACAATGACAAGATTTTGAAATTTCAAAGTATTTACATGCAAATGCGTGTACCATTTGTGGTATACGCAGACTTTGAGTCTTTCCTAATGAAAGTGGAACTATGTGAGAATATCCCTTCTGTTTCACATGAGAGTATCTTATCTTATCATGTTCCTTGTGGTTTTGCCTATATTATTATTGGGCCTGATGGAAAAACCTTTAAAGGACCTGTTATCTATAGGGGTGAAGATGTGATTCATCATTTTTTGAAAGCCCTTATTCAAGAAGAAGAAGAGATTCAGAGAATACTGAGAGGAAATATGAAAATGAATTTTACTGCTGAAGATCGTGAAAACTTTGAAAATGCTACTCTCTGCCATATTTGTAACAAGGCTTTAGAAGAAAAGCGTGTGAGAGACCATTGCCACTTAACTTCCAAGTACAGAGGTGCAGCCCATCCTAATTGTAATCTGAATTACAAGATAAGACGACGCATACCCGTTGTGTTTCATAATTTAAAGGGGTATGATGGACATTTAATTATGCAGGGGATCGGTGAATTTAAAGGAAAGAGGATTGAATGCATCAGTAGCAATATGCAGCAATATATCACATTCAGCCTAGGAAGTTTACAGTTTATAGATTCTCTTCAATTCTTACCTGCCTCTATCGAGAAGCTAAGTTCTAGTTTGGAATCCAATCAGTTTCGTATCACCCAAGAACATTTTGCAAGTGATCAAGTGGATTTAGTGACTAGAAAGGGTGTTTACCCCTATTCTTATATGGATTGTGCTACCAAGTTTGAAGAAACGAGCTTACCCTCTAAAGAGGCCTTCTTTGATGATTTAAATCGAGAGGAGATCTCTGATGATGCCTATGCCTATGCTCAACATGTTTGGACATCTTTAAAGATAAAGAATATGGGGGAGTATCATGACTTGTACATAAAAACTGATATTCTTCTATTAGCGGACATTTTTGAGAATTTCCGTGATTTGACATTGAATTATTATGGAATAGATGCTGCTCACTGTTTAACATTGCCATCTCTTGCCTGGAATGCAGCCTTGAAGACTAGTGGAGTATCATTAGAACTGATTACAGATCCTGATATGTACTTATTTTTAGAAGAAGGTATAAGAGGCGGTATTAGTGTTATTAGTAAACGCCTTAGTCAGGCTAATAACAAGTATTTGGAACATTTTGATTCTACGAAACCTAGCAAATATATAATGTACCTGGATGCTAATAATCTGTATGGGTGGGCTCTAAGCCAAGCACTCCCTGTATCGAATTTTAGATGGCTTGATTCTCAAGACATTCAGAACTTTGATCCACTTACTGTTGAAGATGACTCACCTGTGGGATATATTATCGAAGCGGATATAGACTATCCCCATGATTTGCATGATAAGCATAATGATTATCCTCTAGCACCCGAAAGAGTTCATATCACCCCATCTCTGATTTCGGAGTATAGCCGGAATTTATCTGAAGAAATGAATTTGAAAATATGCAAGGACCAGATCAAATTAACACCTAATTTGAATCATAAGGTTAAATATGTTCTGCATTATAGAAATTTAAAGCAGTATATGAAGCTAGGGATGAAACTTGTGAAAATCCATCGAGTATTAACTTTTAAGCAAGAGCCCTGGTTGAAGCCCTATGTACAATTTAACACTGAGAAGAGAATGAAAGCAAAAAATTCCTTTGAAAAAGATCTGTTCAAACTTATGAATAACGCAGTGTTTGGAAAAACTATGGAAAATTTGAGAAAAAGAATGGATGTTAAACTAGTACAGACTGAGAAGAGACTGAAAAAATTACTTGCATCACCAGCCTTACACTCCTTCAAAATATTTAATGAAGATCTGGTAGCAGTTCATATGCATAAGACTCATTTGAAACTGAATAGACCCATCTATGCAGGTTTTTCAGTACTGGACTTGAGTAAAACACTTATGTATGAGTTTCATTATGATTTTATTAAGAAGATGTATGGAAGCCGAGCCGAATTGCTTTTCACAGACACCGATTCCCTGTGCTATGAAATTGAAACAGAGGATATTTACAAAGATTTTGAAAGTTATGAAGACTATTTTGACTTTTCGGATTATCCTACAACACATCCACTCCATTCCAATAAGAATAAAAAAAGGATTGGAAAAATGAAAGACGAGTTGAATGGAACTCCTGCCGTGGAATTTGTAGGCCTAAGATCGAAAATGTATAGCCTAAAAACACCCTTCACGGATAAAAAGACTGCTAAAGGTGTTAATAAGAATGTTGTAAAAAAACACATCCATCATGAAGATTATTATAATTGCCTAACAAGGCGAAGATATAGTAGAGTGGAACAATTTAAAATTGCAAGTAAAGACCATCAGATGTATACTGTGAAGCAAATTAAAATGGGCTTATCCCCCTATGATGATAAGCGACATATCTTAAAGGATGGTATCAAGAGTCTAGCATACGGTCATTATCAAATTTAAATGAGCAGACCATGTTAGATTGAATTGTGGCGGTGTATCCTATACACCGGGTGGAGGTGGGACCACAATTTAAAAAATATATATATTTTTCTAACAACACCTAATTTATGAAAGAGACCTTATCCCATTTAGATTGTTGAAAACAGGTATCTATGATTATTTAAAATATTTAATTTTGGGAATATTTATTGAAATATTTGAACTCCAAGACCGAAATGGTTGGGGAAACACACCCCTCCTATACACCCAATTCACGCGATTCTGCTACTTTGAAAACACGCTTTTTTATCATATTTTTGTAAAAAACACACATTTTTGTTGTTTTTTTACGTTTTTGCAACATTTTGTGCGAAATGTTAATTTTGCCCATTACCACATTTTTAGTGACATTTTTGTAAAAACGCACATTTTTTTGTAAAAAAATTATAAAAGTGAGAAAACCCATGTTAATTCCCATAGAGAAATTGGCATTTTGAAAAAAAATCGCAAAATGTTAATTTTGCCCATTACCACATTTTTTGTTACTTTTTTACGTTTTTGAGACATTTTGTGCAAAAAGTTAATTTTTCCCATTACCACATTTTTTGAAAAAAAATGACAAAAGTGTGAAAACCCATGTTAATTCCCATAGAGAAATTAACATTTTCAAAAAAAAGGTGCAAAATGTTAATTTTGCCCATTACCACATTTTTTGTTACTTTTTTACGGTTTTGGAACATTTTAACAAAATGTTAATTTTTCCCATTACCACATTTTTTTTAAAAAAATATTACAAAAGTAGAAAACTTACATTTGCGAAAAAATATAGGAAAAAAAAAAACTTTACGAAATTTTTAAAACATTAACACTTAAAAAAAGAAAAAAAAAATCATCTGATCCATCCTAACCTTTGACTGACATCATGGAACGTCACGTGCTGGTGTAAGCTCCACCCCTGCTCATGAGGTGCGCCTATGCTTTAACATGGGAGAACTAGCACCGCAATTTCCCCATGTTAAAGTATAGCACCGCGTGAGCCAGAACCCCCTACTATTCCCTACTGTGGAGTTATAGTTAATGAAAGGTTTATGATTTACTCCATTTTTCAAATTAAACATGTTACCACTGTTTATTATATGCTAAATATTATTAAAGAACATTAATAAGAGAGATAAGTTTCAAAAAAAAAAAAAAGAAAAAAGAAAGAAAAAAAAGCTAAATTGTGGCTCAACACGACTTTCTCATGCCAGAATTCATTTATTTTTCCAAATTTTACACGAAAAAAGTTTTAAAAATAGGTATCGGAGATCAAAATTATTACGACTATAGAGTGTTACCTTTCACTTTAAAGGGCTTGGAAAAATCTTTCGTTTGATACCCTACTTGACAATGTACCCCCTGAGGGCGGTAACTTGGACCACATTGGGGGGGGGGGGGACTAATGGCGTCAAAAACAAAAAAAAATGTATCGCGGCTATTTTTCACAAAAATGATTGACACCATTAAATCTCGTGATCAATAAGCCACAAATAGACCATTTTATGCATGATTGTGTCAAATTTTGTCGTATGCTGCCATGTTAAAAAATACTAAATTTAGAATGAAATTCAAAGTTTTGAATCGAATTTAAAAACATTCTATCTAGTTTTAGATTTTTTGATAACAAAACCGGATATAACGGTTAGTGTAAATCCATTAATATTTGTGGCTGGTATCGTATACACAAGAAATTGTCCACAGGCATCAGACAGACAGTCATCACTCCAGAAATAGTCAAAAAGTGTTCAGGAGGTTTAAAAAAGTATATTGACATCAAAATCTCGAAATCGAAAATTTTCGTGAAAGCAATACTTTATAATATATTACATAGTATGAGAATGTAAAAGTACATACACCTCCCCAAGATTTACTTTTTACTTAATTAAAATTTGATTTAGGATTTACATAACAAATGAAGCATATTATCGCACGTTTGGTAGTGTAAGACACCAATTTTTAATTTGAAAACTGCGGAAATCGCCAAATCATGCTATTTTCAAACTCAACGATAGAAAATATGGAAGAATTAATGACAAAATCATCGGTCTATATCTTCATCAGATAAAGCTCCTTTCATTCAATGAAATTGAATTAGCAGGTTAAAATCATAAAAATTACGACTTATGCCTCTTTTAAATATCCGCAATTACAAAGAAATTATATGTCATCAAATATGCAATCTGTTGTAAATCACACGTATCTGCTTCAGATGGGTGTATCGTGTGTTTTTGTTTCTGTAAGTTGAACAACAAGATGACTTTTATATTTTTAGCAAGCCATCTTATTTCTTATATCAGCGTCGTTAAATTGTTAATTGTGTCCACTATAATGCCTTGTTCGCAATAAGAAGTTGGATCTTGATCGAGCTAGATAAATCGGATCAGTGGATAGATAGAAAAATATCAAGATCGGATCGAACATTTCAATTCGAATTGAGATATCATATCCTCAGACTCACACATGGACATTCTAGAAAAAATGATGTATTCGTATTCAAGGATGCTCAAAGCATGTAGATCTATCAAAATCCGGGAGTCAAATTTTTGACGTCATCACAGTATTTTCTGTTTAAATATACAAAGTATTTCTGGAAAAGTATAAATAAATTGATTATGACCATAGTATATATCCTAATCAATTAGTAATTAGTTTCTGAATATATTCCTATGTAAACAACTGGTTTCTAGGAAGCGGTGGAAATCTGCTGAATGACATCTCCGGATCTATACGAACCCCCTATATAATCTACTTGGCTCTAATAACTTCCAAAATGCTTTTCTCTAAGTCTGAACTTACTATGCATTTCTTTTAATAAGGTTGCTACTTATTTAATAAGTTAATTTTTGCTTAATAAAGATGTATTTTATTAAGATCGACTTTTTCTTAGTATAGCTTGTTTTCAGTTGGTAAAGCCATATTTTCTTAGCAATGCCAACTTTTTATTTGGTAAAGAAAGATTTTTTCTTAGTAAGGACGCTTTTATTTGGTAAGGACATATTTTTCTTTGTAAGGGCGACTTCTTCTGAGTAAGGGCGACTTCTTCTGAGTAAGGGCGGCTTCTTTTGAGTAAGGCCGGATTCTTCCGAGTAAGGCGATACTTTTCGGAGTAAGGCCAGATTCTTCCGAGTAAGACTAGCTTCTTCAGATTAAATCCGGCCTTTACTTAGTCCAGATTTTACTTAGTAAATCCAGATTTTACTTAGTAAGGCCAGATTTTACTTAATAAGACCAGCATTACTACGTCGTTTACACAGAGGTCAGAAACTTGTTGCTTGCAAGACTAGAGTGGTGTCAGAGATTGCGTTGGCCATTTCATTTTTATATTAATTCCAGTACATGTAATAATTTATCGAATGCGAGCGCTCTGAAAAGGTAAAATATTGCAGGCCCCTAGTTTAGAGTGTCAAAAACAAAAAATACTCTTCTGAGTGTGTGTCTTATGTGTGTTACTTCATTATAAACTATGTGTATTTTAATATCTTCATTTAAAGCATTATAAAGTTCTGCATAATCACATTCTTACTCTTTAGTAATTCCAATTTTTACTCCAGACAGCTATGGACAAAGAAAAGAAACTCTATAAGGCAGACATGCAGAATGTCCAGCATGATGTAAGAATTTTTCTTTTACCAACGAAGAATATATATTCTCTAAAATACTTTTATTATATACTGTTTACAAACAAATGATAATAGGTTCAAAGATAAAATAGTGAATTAAAAAGAATTGGCAGCTATTTGCAATGGTGACTTTATCACTTCGTTTAGTCATAATTCCAACGAGAGTAGAACGCTTGCATCTAGAGAGACTTGGAGCTCAAAAACTTTGTTTCCTAATTTTGAAAGTATTTTCACTCACCTACTCAGTTTAAGAAGTTTTCTAAACATATTATTTCCAAATATCATTTAGATTTTATATTTGACAATCATCTTAACTCTGATTTGCCTGTATTTCTCTTGTTTGTTTTCCATTATGCAAAATAATAATAATTTACACTATTCTGCGTTTTGTTTAATCAATTCATAATTTTGAAAGTATTTTCAAATACCTTAACCAATCTAATAGTTTTACAAGGATTTTTTTTTTCAAATATAATTTCGATTGTACATTTGACAATGTTCTTAATTCTGATTTGCTTCTATTCCTCTTGTTTATTTTCCATTATGCAAAATAATAATAATTTACCTTATCCTGCATTGTGTTTAGGCAATTCCTAAATTTAAAAGTATTTTCAACATTTTTTACTCAATTTAAAAAATTTATGAAACATGTTTCTCAAGTATCATTTCGATTTTATGTTTAACAATTTTCTTAATTCTGATTTGTTCTATTTCTCTTGTTTATTTTCTATTATGCATAATAACAACAATTATCCTGCGTCATAATAACACTTTATCCTGCGTTTTATTTAGTCCTAAAACGGAATTCCTAAATTGGACATTTACAGTAAATCTACTGGTGTAGAAGCAAAAAATCAGAGTACAAGGAAGCATTTAAATGTATTGTTACTGAGCATAACTTGATTACTTATAAAATTTATATAACAAAGAGAGAGATCAAATCGACAATCTGTGGCATTATCTACAATACACGACTTTAGCACAGGAGGTTGTAAAAAGTGTATTAAAGGATTTAAATGATTATTAAAGCATAAAAGGATTAAAAATATATTTATCGTCCATTATTTTCTTTAAAATTAATTTTTACCCTTTTTAACCACATTTTAGTTTAACATCCGATAAAGTTTGCAGTGCATTTATTTTAATCAGAAATAAATGGAAAGTGCTATTTAGTAGTTATCACTAGCAGTTCTCGAGATAAAAGAACTTTAACTTTTCTACCAGAAACATGATTTGTTTCGAAATTGTAAAGCAAGCTACTTGGAATTTGGTTGATTATTTTAATTAGATTTTGCATTAGATTTATTATAACTCCATTTTATTTCTGATTTCCAAATATACTGCTGCATTTTAATTTTGGAAAATTCTTTACATACCCCTCAGAAGCCCCTTGTTGAGCCAGAAGACTGAATATTTGCTCATTTATAATATTAACCACAAGACAGATCTTAATGGAGTGGACATTTCAATACCCTCCTGACGAGGGGGGGGGGCAAAGAAACTGGGAGGTTTCTTAAAGTATTTCTAAACCTTTTAGATGCCCAAACTTTGACCTAGAAAGCTGAATCTTTGCACACTTATAGTATTAAAATAAAATAAAACCCAATGGAGCCTAATTTTCGTTTCGTCGTCTCCAGGACGTTCAAAATGGGTGAGGATCGAAAAGTCTTCCCAGATGCTTAAGACCCTTGATGAAATAGAGTCTAAAATTTGGAGTATCGACTGACTTATTTATAGTATCGACTTGGAACATATACTTATAGTACGGATTTGGAACATATACTTATAGTACGGATTTGGAACATATACTTATATATCGATTTGGAACGTATACTTTTAGTATCGACTTGGAACACATATTTATAGTATCGGCTTAATATTTTTCACTTTTTATATATACTTACCAAGTAGCGAATACTGGACAGAACCTAACTGGGCCAGAATTTCGCTTAATACGTCTATTTTTGACACAAGTGCCTTACATTTCAAAATAAAATAGCACTTACTAAAAAAAAACACTGCAACCTATTTTGAAAAGAATGTTATAGTACCTCTGTCTTTGACAGTGCGAATGACTAGCACATACATAATATCCTTAATTATACCATAAATTATTTTATATCTGATTTGAATTATTATTTATTTGTAGAACATAGACAGCACTGATGGCAAAGAGGGGAAAGTTTCAACTTCTAATATATATGAAGGAGAGGCGAGAAAAGAGCCAGATGAAAAACTCATTGAAGAAAATGATGTAAGGAACATTTTTTTATACAAATAGCTCCTCACACGACGCAAGAAGTTTCCTCAACAAATTGACCGTCCAAGTTTAAATAATAACTTTCAATTTATACAGGACGATACATTGAATAAACTAGTTTCCGAAATTTTCAACAGTTTCATTTATATAGTTCAACTTATTGAACACACATTCTTATACTCTCATTGACGAGTTCCGCAGTTTTTACTGGTCAGCCTGGCGGGGATTGCCGAATATCCGATGTTCTGTCAATTAATTAATGTTCTATTAATTTCCAAAGAGAATTTTTAAATCGATTTAAAGTAATAGAAAATTAAAACCACCACAAATGTCATATAGACAAGAAGGGCTAAAAATAATGTATAAGATATACCTAAAAATGTAGATAGATTTTCAACAGAAACAATCTTACTTTCATCGAAGATTTGCTGAGACTTTTTCTGCTAGTCTAGTAGAGCTGCAGTATAGACACCATTTCTGTTCTCCGCCATTTTCTGAATAAGCCTATCCTGGGGTTATGCTCAGCAAGCTTTCTGATTGGCCAGTTACAATCAATAAATTAAGTAATTTTTACGATGCAAAAAGACGTTCAAGATGTTGAACGCTGACCCTTCAATTTTCGTTTTACACGGTCCAAATTCACACAATAAGTTGGCAGTTAAATTTATTGATTCAACTGGCAGATATAATCGACATTGCTAGTGATTTAAAATATATGCAAATTCTAAAGGAATCCTGAATTCTTTAAAAAAATTTCATTCAAATATTTAATTTCATTTCCTTGTAAACAATAAGAAAATATCTCTGTTCTCGATTAAAAAAATTGCCCGCATACGCAAATCTAAAGAATAAAACATCCAGATCCCGTTTGCAAACCAATTTTCAAAAATATGATGTTTGGTTAACATATGCTAAAATGAAGATACTTAAATGGTAGTAAAAATTATTCCAGTACAATTTTACATGCCGTTGCAACAATCATTCAAACCTATTCGGAAATATATGACTTTTAAAAACGCTTTGCCAAAATAAAAATCATACTTTAATAATTTAAAATATTAATAATAACCGTAATCTTATATCTCATCAAAAACAAATAATAAAAAGCCAAGTTCTTCAACTCTACAAAAAATGCCATTAAAATAGTTGCGATGAAACCAGCTTTACAAAATGTATCAGACATAAATATAATAGAGATGAGGTACTAGCGCCAAGACAAACTTGATCAATGTATATAAGCACAAATAACACAATAATGCAGCATACAGCTGTTTCAAGGATACGCTGGATTCTCTTCGTCAGTGCAAGAGAACCAACAAACCCGAAGTCCAAAAGAGGAATGGGCGTAAATAGAAAGAACAGAGGGGAAGGAGTTACCTAATACCTTTACATGCCCCAAAGACATATATAGTATTTTTTATATTTATGACGCATAGCCGGGAGGATATTGCCTTCCCTGGCCGGGGAGCAAGCCGTAAGCATCTATTTACCCGACCGGGAAAGAGCTGACTCCGTGCGGACAGACCACCCAAACCCTACGGAGAGAAGAAGCCGCCGATTTCGATTGTCGGGATCGGCGGCTTGCTCCAGAGACATGATGCTCTAAGCCTTACGGCGAGCAGACAAATAGATAAACAAGCGAGTAAACAAACTTTCAATTTCATTTATATATATATATATATATATATATATATTTATATTTTGCATCGTGTAAATCCCTTAAGATAGCGGTTATCTGATAGTTTGCGTACTCCCTCGGAGTACGCGACACGAGAGGCGTAACCGGGATTTCGGAAAAGGGGCATACGAGAGGAGATAATGATAGTGGAAAAATGATGTTATACCTTGCGATCAATGCCTTCGAATTCATCCCTGCAAATGACATTTCTCTAGTAACATTTAATTGATTTGATGGGTATTATAATGAGTTCTAACTTAACATTGCTCTTTGTTTACCACTGTTGTCACCTTTCATAAGATAGACATTATAAATTATCGATTCTAACCATAGATTAGGTGGGATATTCATTGACGAATTTATTTTTCCAATATGAATCCTATGAAAAACTAACACAATTTCCCCTCAATGAGAAGGTTATATGCAATTTCTTGCCCTCGTCCAACACTGCTTAAGGATTTTACACAAACATCTGTAATGAATGGACATTTCTAAAAAAATTTAACGTT
Source organism: Amaurobius ferox (assembly GCA_951213105.1). Classification (NCBI taxonomy): domain Eukaryota; kingdom Metazoa; phylum Arthropoda; class Arachnida; order Araneae; family Amaurobiidae; genus Amaurobius; species Amaurobius ferox. Next base: position 40,711,731 of record OX578142.1, read on the forward strand.
AGAAATGTGCGCATATGCAATATTAGTTTCTTTTTGTAATGCTCATAAAAATTATATTAAAATCACTAGAACGACTTACCCGACGTTGCCTGGGTTCTAAAAAAGTGCCAACTACTTATAAATAAAATGAGTACACGCTAGTTAAATAATACAGATACAGATAAAACCATACTCAATTTCCAAATAGCGTATTTTGAACTAAAATCCTTCTCACGATACAAATAAAATCTCCAAATCACCAAATGAGAATCGCAGTTCACCATATATTCCGCACACTGCTCATGGAAACGCAGAAATAAGTAAATAGCTCTGACTTTCCCGCTTATGCACACGCACGAATGTAGACGTGGCTTAGCAGAAAGTCGAAGAACTTCAATCGCACGGTCCGGACGGAAGTAAATGATTAGAAACTGAAGATTTCGTTCGTCTAAAAAATTTACAATTAATAAATGGATGTCTTCAGTCAGTTATTTCTTACTTTGAAGCAGCTTGTAATATTTAAAGTAGTTAGTTTAAAAAGGTTTTAAATTATAAACAGTGAATTGGCCGTCAATATTTTATATCGCAATTTAAAAATCGGGGCAGTTTAGAACGCACGGAAAATATATATGCTTTTTTAAATTCACGAAAATTCGTTTATTAATCGTAAAGATTTGGATTAAAGTTTGTTTGAAAGGGAATTTTTTTATTTTTCCGATCTCGTCAAGATGAAAACTCTGTGATAATATTTTCGATCGCTATAGCACCGATATCTGTGAATATCGCCCAAAATCGCTGTAAATAGGGCTAAAGCATTAAATAACTAAAAATCTAATTCGAATTAAAAATAAATAACTCCGAGGTGCTCCTTCTCGAGTCCTGCAGTACATGTGTACTGAATTTGATGGTCGAACAGCACTTATAATTTCCCGCTACGGACTGCACAGACATACACAAATACATCTTTCTTTATTCAGCAAGATATAGGTAATGAATAGATTACACAAATTTAACTTTTCATGCATGAAGTAAACAAAAAGTTTACCTGGATATTAAGGGGACAATAATGGCGAAATATACCGTGAAAATTATGACGAAATATGCAGTGAAAATAATAATTGCATAGTGTCCTTAATTACAGGTTAAATTAATTTGTTTTTCAATTATTGTTTACTTGTAGAATATAGACAGCACCGATGGCCAAGTTGAAAAAGTTTCTACTACTGATGTATTTCAAGACGAAGAGGTGAGGAATGAGTCAGAAGAAAAATCGAAGACTCGTGAAAAGAATGATGTAAGACATATTTTCTTTTACTTTTCTTTAAGACCGTGGCCGAATTCATAGTTTTCAAATCCTCTGGAAGTATGCGGTGCTACTTCAAGGACTTTGAGCAAAATATTGTGCAATGATAGATGGGTGTTTGTTTTTAAAATGTTTAACTTTGGAATATACAGGGTATTTCAAGACGATTGTATGACTAAATATCTCTCGAAAGATTGGTGGATCCATGGTTTCAATTTAAGAAAGGCTTCAAATAAGATATATTCTCAGGCCAGTGGCGTAATTTGACTTTTGGCATTCTGGAGCAAATAATTTCGGGACACAATTTTTTCACATTGCTTAGTCTTTGGAGATAGTTTCTTAAATTGGAATTATGGGTCTAGAACCAATGCAGTATCAATCAAGCAATATCAACCAAGCAATATCAATCAAACAATATATAGTTGTGCAATCTTTCTGAAACACTTATATAGGCATTCTTCAAAATTAGGACAATTCCTATAACCTGCATTTATTAGGGATAACAAATACATTTTGTGTCAAAATATATTTTTAAATAAATATTTGGAATATATGCGCTTCTTTCGTGCACAAGTGAAAAAATGTTTTATGAAATAAATTTGAAAAATTATTTTACGACAAAATTGTCAACTATGTCTCATATAACCTCCTCTATCATACAACACAATACACCCAATTTAGTGGATATAACGATAGAAGTTAGGGAACAAATAGCCCCTATTATGAAACATATTAAAAATCTACCATTTGACAGCCATATATGGATAAATATTAAAAAAGGAAATAGTATAGTCTGTGAAGCGATTTAACCTGTGGGGTAACTGCAATTTTTGGGCTCATAAGCAAAATTATTTTCTTGACTTTTCTCTCCTTTCAGTTCTAGCTTAAAAGTTTTGGATGTATTCTGAAATAATTTATTTATTAATATAGAAGAAATACCATATAAGTGTATCATATTAATATGTTAATAAAGCATTTGCAAAAGAAAAAAAAAAGGTTTCCTGCTTTTTAGCTTTTTTTTTGCAACAAGCTGAGTCTTGATATGTTCATTTTTCTCGACTCACTAATTTCAATTAGCAAAAGTGCAAATTCACTTAATAATAGCTAATATCGTTATGCTCTGCGCCAGAGCAAGGTTTTGGGAGTCGGAGCTGAGGTTCCCTCATTTTTGAGGAGAAAATTAATTACATTTATTAAGGAAGAGGAGAAGAGGAAACGGTGGTGAGATTTTACTGAAAAGAATTTCGAAGTTTTAGGAGAGGTAGACTGGTGGTGATGATAAATATTTTAAGCGATGGCAACGAGAAATAATTGTTCTTTATGGCAACAATTTGTGCAATCTTCACGTGGCGTTTAGAATACTATGAGTCTTAAGGAGTAGCTACCGAGTGAGCAATTATTTTTCCAAGAATCCAATAATAAAGGGTGGCGTCCCCAGCAAGCACTTTAGGAAACTAGAGTGAATATTGCGTCTTTAAGTGGTTTTAAACCTAAAGAACTTTCTTATTGCCGTTAATGGCTTAATGTTTTGCAAAACTGAGTTATTTTTATAGAAGTTGGCTCTTCATAGTGAGTATTTCAGAAACTAGAGAAAATTTTTTGATCTTTAAAGATTTTAGATCTTAAAAGCTTTTCATTGGTGTTAAGGACTTAGATTTTACTACAGTAAATTTTCGATATTTAAGGATTTTAAGTCGAAGAAATGTTTTCAATGATTTTAACAACTTAGATGTTTTTCAAAACTTAATGATTTTTAGATAATGTGGCGGCTCATACTAAGTATTTTAAGGAGCTAAGGATTTTTTTTTTATCTTTAATGATTTTATGTCTGTCTCAACATCGAGAAATTCGCATCCAAGGAAATTTGCATCCAGTGGATTCCATCTCATGTTGGAATCTTCCGCAACAAGATGGTAGACACGCTTGGTAAGGGAGGGTTGTTGTTGTTGTTGTTGAGTCTCAGACCATCCGACCTACTAGAAAGGTGTAAGGTAACTGTTTGGACGGCCAGGAAGTGCCACCCAATTTAGACCGGAACCCAGTGGGGGAGGCATCCACAGGGATCGTACCCTCCTCCCCCTACCACCAACCTCTCGAAAGGACTTACGGACCCACATATTTAATGTGATCGTACTCCGCATGAACACGGCGGAAGTTGTGGCAGCGTGCAAATCCAGGGCGCAAACCACCGGTCTACCGCGTCCGAAATGTGCCAACAGCACGCGGTGTTCCCAGGTGGTCACTCACCCAAGTACTAACCGCGCCCGATGCTGCTTGACTTCGGTGATCTAACGAGAACCGGTGTTTTCAGCACGGTACGGCCGTTGGCGTAAAGGAGGGTTGTGAAAAACCATCTTTAACTTCTACCATGATCTATTCTGTTTTCTAAAAATGAATCATAAGTTTTTAAACTTCTGAATAGTACTGTTTTTTTTTAGAAAGGGATAACTTGGCGTCTTCTATCTTCAGAAGAACGGAAGCGACCCTTGGTAAATATAAATTTTACTTTAACTTTTTACTTCCCCCTCAAAATAAAATCGAAAGAAATAAAATCGTAATGTCTGTATGTGTGTGTATGCGTGTTTGTCACATTATCATGGGAGAACGTCTGGACCGAATGTCCTGAAATTTTGTGGGTATCCTTGGAATAGCCCCACTTAAAATTTAGTCCATATTTCATGTTTTTAGGACCAGAGGTTGTTGAAATAATAATAAAACACGAACTTCCCCTAAAAATAACATTATGCAGACGATATATTTTCAGAAAATGTATTTACAGAAAAATATATTATGTTGCTTAACAACGGAAAGAAATCCAATATGTTTGTATGGCAGACGATTTTTATTAAATCTTTTCCGAATTAAATAATAAAGAATCGCATAAAAAAATAAAATTTACCGAAATTGCATTTTTGACCGGATTATATCAATTAAGGCCTTCGGGTTTAAAGATGTCTGGAATGATTGATATTTTCAATTTCTAACGTCATCTGTTTTATTTTGTCAAAGAGTTTTAAACCTTATCGATTGTGTTTAGCCAATTAACTCTTATATTGTGTTTAGCCGATTGTTAAAACAGAATAAAAGCAGTATACAGGTATATCCTCTAATACCATTTTGGCATATACTGATCCAACTTCATATATTTTATAAATTTTTTTACAAACAGGACCAGGTTGTTTTTATCTTTAGATCTGCTGTTGAAGAGAACATAGCAAAAACATATTTAAAAAATTATCAAAAAATATTTCTAAATAAAAGAATACTGCAAAATTAAAGAGTAAACGACGCAAGAAAGGTGAGTAATAAAATTGACCAATTAAGGGGGTGGGGGTGTTAAAGGTAAAAAACAAGTGAGACATTACTTAGAAAGCAGACCAAGTTAGACTTAACATCACCTAAGCTGATTAGTAATAAGTATAACAAAAATAAAATTGAAAAGGTAATAATAATAAGCATATGATAAAACTTATTAAATCACAAAGCGACAAACAGTTGTAACCAAAAGAAGGTGAAAAGCATCTAAGTTAAAAGATTAGGAAAGCACGTGGCTTAAGAAAATGGAGATCAGTTTAGAACGATCAATCAAGTCTTTATCAGGATATGCGTTCTTTCTAAATTAAAACCGGAATAAAGGCCTGTTTTTAACAATAGCGATAGTATATCACTATAAACCCAATTGGCACTGTCTATAAGAATATGCCAAAAGAATATACTAGAAGAATAGCTAGAATAATATGCTTGATTTATAAAAATGTAATTAAAATGAAATAAAAATCAGAAATGGATACAGGACTTTATACAATTCCACGTGGTATATACTCAAAACCAAGGGCTGAGAGGTGGAAATAACAACATTCCAAACGACAATACGTACGCTGGAATGAACATAGCATGAACGGAATAGATTTGAATTAAAACAATTTGAATATAAGATACAGTATAGGATTCAAGATATGAGCAGATACATGGAGAGAAGAAAAGGAGTGTGATATCAATAGAAAGGGTTTATCTCCAACTAATGATAATGTTACTATGATAACTTTATCGTTACTAAATACTTTACGTTACTAAATAATTTAACGTTACTAAACGTTACTTTAACGTTACTAAATACTTGAAATGATTAAGAATATTATTTACAAAATATTTTGGAAAGTGGTAAATTTTAATGATAAAGTTAAGATTACTAATATGTAGATGGTGATACTTAGGATCAAAAATTCAATGAATTCTATCGAGCTGATGGTTTAAAATGATGTTCCTAAGCAACTGAATAGAATTACAAGAACGAAAAGAAAGCAGCTCAGTGATAAAGTTATAGGAATCTTTTTTATCATATAAATTGGTAGTATTATTTTTATTGTGGGAATTCAATCTTAAATTCCCACAATTGTTATGATTAGTATCATTTACGATAATACATAATAAGTCCTCAACATATATCAATAAAATAGGTATTAGAGATAAATTTATTTTCATAATAATAAAGATATACGTTTTCTAGAGTATTTCTTCTGCATCCTTCTTGAGGTGCACCTGATGCTTGTAAATATATGATATTACATTGAATTAAAAAACTGATGTGTAATACAAAGTGCAATAGCATAGGAATGTTTATTACCTTAAAATGTGCATTACTAGAAAATAATCATAATATAGAACATAATAATATATAGATAATAACTTTATATAAATCTTATTATTAAAGTGATCTATATTATTAAAATGATATATATTACTAAAATATCCATATTATTAAAATGATCTATAAAATCAAAAGTATGGAAACCAAGATTACGAGGTAGTTTGCTAATGTGATTAACTAAATTAAATCTATTGTTCAATATAAAATAACCAGAAGCATTATGTTTAAGAGAATCATTAATTTTAACAATTTAACAAATATTTACTAGCTGTAGTGGTAAAGATGTTATGACCACAAATCACAGTTCTGAAAGTAAGAGAGTTTTTTTTTAATTTGGGAGAAAAGTAACATAAGGAAATTTATAATACTTACAATTTATATTTAATTGGGCACATAAGTTCAACAGTTTAGTTTTAATTTTTTGAGACTGATTATTAATTGGTTTAAAAATCTGATTATTTTTAAAATAATTTTGCAATTGAGAAACATATTTTTTTTACATATTATGGCATAATTATTAGATGCTTTATCAATATAAGTTATGACAAAATGCTCTTGCAGTTCTTTAATAGCAGTATGAAGTTTTTTAAAGGAATAATTAGGCTTTGTAAACTTCATGTTGATAATTACATTTTTTACAAAATTTAAGGTAGTGTATACTTCTACTGATCGAATGCTTCTATTGGTATTAAATATGAACAATCCAGTTGGTATATAACACACGCACATACTTTGGAATGTCTTCTTTTATTATGTAAGAAGGGGTCAAAAGTAATTATGTATTTAGGACACAAGTTAATTGTATGAAATTTGAAATAAATTTTCACAAGATATAAAAAACAAATAATATTTTCTATTCTAGAGCTGTTTGTCTGATGCTGAGAGTAAAATATTGCAATATAATGTAAGTATTTGTCATACTGTGTAAGTAGCATTTCGGTGCTATGTGAGCATTTTTATACTGTGTAAGCATGTGTGCATTTTTGAAGAATTTTGAAGACTTTTAACAGCAAGGGCGAAGTGGGAACGTACTGCCAAAAAAGAAAGTATTTCAAGGAAAACTGCATATTTTACACTATCAGACATACACGCGGTTGCTTGTGATTTAAAATATATGCAAACTCAAATAGCATTTTAAATAATAATAATTTAAAATAAAAATGCATTAAAATATTTAATTACCCTACTAAAATAAAAGATGTATTACAATCTCTGTTTTTTCTATGCAAAATTATCTTAATTGGCAAATTTAAAAAAGAAAAAATCCTGATAAAAGAAAAAAAATCGCATTTGTAAACTAAATAGAAATAATGTGAAGTAGCTAACACCAAAATAAAAACGCTGAAAATGTTGTAAAAGATATTCTTGTAACCTTTTTATTACTTTAGTACAGTCAGTTAAACACAGTTAAATATTTATAAGTTTAAAAAACCTCTCATCAAAATAAAACACACATCTTAAATCATAAACATATCAATAAAGTCATAAACATATTAATAACACACATAAGAAATTTAAACATCAGTAAACCTTATTATATCTCTTACACGTAAAACAAAATTCAAATTATAAAATCGTCCATATATTAAATTTGTTTATCTGTTTATTTATATCTAATTCGGATAAATTAATTGAATAAGAAATGAATATTTGGGTATTGTTTAATGTTTTCTATTCAGGCTTAAATATGCAGCGGTTACTTATGGGTAAGCTCATCGCTGTTATTTTAGAATAATGGCAGTCCTTATTGTCACACCCTTTTCGCTTCCAATTTTAGATTTTCGTCACATGCCTTTCTACTATTAAACCAATATGAATTTTGCAATAATTGTTCGCAGTGGCATTCACTTACTAGTTGATATCACTTTGCTCAGGAGAGGGGAAGTTTATTTTGATATCAGGCTCTTTTACTGTACTCTGCAATCTGTGGTAGTTTTTATTTCATTTTCCAGCATATCTTGTAAACCGACTTGTCTATCCGCACGTGCTGTTTCACATCCTGTTCGCCATTCATTCGCCATTTCTCCGAAACTTTTAAACTCCAGTAATACACAAATAGTACACGTGGTACATCCTTGAGGACTGAAGTCTCTTCAAACACGACTCGCATTAAGTATCAGCCCTGTAAGCCAATGGCTTCTGCGCTATTACTTTGCCATAATATACTCAGGACCGGAGTCCGGCAACGGGAAATTATTAATATATATATATATATATATATATATATATAATTTAAGAATTTTTATTTTACTCGTATTATATATACCTTAGATTGATCATTAATAGAAAATGTTCTCTAAAGCTAAAATGAAAGGAAGATGGACTGATATGTAAATGTGATATCAAAAAGACTATACGACAAGGTGCTGAATATTTAAAAAAAAACTTGATAAGTAAACATTATAAATAAAACAGGTACTAAATTGGTATAAAATACCCCGTTTCTCTGTTCCAAATATAAGTTAAGGTATGGAAGAAGATATATATACATGTTGTAAAGAAGGGGGAAATTTTTTTTTTTTTTTTTTTACGCTACACATTTAAGTGAAAGTATTTTTATAAATCATATATGTAATGCAGGTACTTAAGGTACTAATCCCCTTGTTTCCTGCATAAACATATATGGTGTAAATGCAAGAATTGGATGTAAAATGAAAAATTGCAAAACAGAAACATTGCACGATGAGCTAGGCCTTTTATAGCTCCCAATAAAAATTTGAAATAGAATAAATTGAATAATATATATATATATATATATATATATATATATATATATACAAGGTGTCCCAAAAAGATTGAAACGCTCTTTAATTATTTACCTGTTGGAGATAAGTGGGCAATGTAAATTGAAAAAATGTTGAAATTAATTTAGGAAATAAAACTACGTTAATGAAATAGTCCTCCCAATAATTTTCAAAAAGATACACTTTTTAAATTTTTATACGACCCCCTTAGACAAATTTGGTCAATCAGAAAATTTTATTTTTAATGCAACAAAATCTTTAAAAAACAAACCTGCATATCTGTATCGCTAAACGCAACTGAATTATGATATAGAAAAAATCTGACTTGCCACTTTTCCGTACCATGTGAAAGGCTGTTTCATCATAGGATAAATAGATATCATAAACAAATTGATGATGGAAATTGTTTAGATCAAAGATACATTAATATGTGTTGCATTTTTTTATTACCTAACTAAAGCAGTATACAGACAGAGATCATATAAAGCAGTGGTACTCACTACGCGGTTGGGTATCCTATGTGTTATCATCCAGTTTTATCTTTTTTGTGATATGTCACAAATTTACATTTAATTTGATATATGGTCCCCATTCAATATGTTCAATTTTCAATTAAATATAATTCGATCAATTTTAAAGATACAGATATGCGGTTTTTTTAGTGATCTTGTTGCATTAAAAATAAAAATTTTCTGATTGACCAAATTTTTCTAAGGGGTCGTATAAAAATTTAAAAAGTGTAACTTGTTGAAGATTAATGGGAGGACTATTTCATTAACGTAGTCTTATTTCCTACCTTACTTTCAACAGTTTTGCAATTTACATTGCCCACTTATCTCCAAGAGGTAAATAATTAACGTGCGTTTCAAACGTTTCAATAATTAACGTGCGTCCTGTGTATAATAAAGATATAATATGAAAATCCAATGATAGAATAGAGAGAAGTTGTATCTCATTAATAGCTCAATTAAAAAAAATACCAACAACTTAAAAAGAAGGATAGACGAGAATCATCAATCAAGAGGAGAATAAAATGCATATATCTAGTCATCAATCTAAATATATTCAACATCATCAAGCTAAATATATTCAACAAATATCAATGATGTGAATTCGAAAAAAAAAAAAAACTAAAAATAACCAAGCATTAATGCTATACACGTGGATGAGCACAAGGCCTAAAAATTGATCATTTCGAAAAGAAATATTTTTCAAGTCCAAGTATCTAATCAAAATGAACACACAATATGCTTGTTTCTGAAGTAAGAGATAGATTATATCTGTAAACTCTTACTACTTGGATTATAAGCAAAAAGATTGAAAATAAAATAGAATATAAAAATGCCTGAGAAAATACTGCATATGTCCTAACCATGAGCAATAAAAGACGAGACTACTGTTGCCAATCGCAGGAGTTAAAAGTGGAGATCTACTGGTGCCAATCGTGAGATATAAATAACAGTATTGCAAAAATACAATAAAATGTGATAAATTCTCCAGTTAAAGCTACGCAATAAAGGAGCAAGTAAAATATTATAAGAGGATGTAAATACATTATAATGCTACTTCAAGAGAATGTTGACTATTATTTAATATAAGATACTAAGGAGAGTATTTTAAGAATATTCAGCTAATTTAAAGTTTTTAACTATACCATTTACTAAATATACAGAATTTTTATATAATTTACCGGCAATTTTTAGGTTATTAATGTGCAAAGCATGAAATGTATCCCTCTCTCTCTCTCTCTGTATATATATATATATATATATATATATATATATATACATTATCCTTGATTGGATAACTCATTTTTGTGAATTTCACCCGTCCTTATCACCTAACTTTCCACTAAGCCTAAGTCTGATACTCTTTACTATTTTTGAAAAACTGCTTTCCACTTGTCCGGAGTCCTATGCTGATTACTATTTTTGAAAATCTTCATTCAAATAATTTTATGTGATAATTAAAGTGAAAATATTGCAAAAGTGTGAAAACCTATGTTAATTCCCATAGAGAAATTCTATATTTTTAAAAATCGGCTGATTCCCCATTTTCGAAAAAACGCATTTTTGGCCGTTTTTTTGCAAAAACCACACATTTTTTGTAAAAAAATTACAAAAGTGTGAAAGCGCATGTTATTTCCCATAGAGAAATATACTCAATTCATCGAATATAGATGGTTCAAAAACACGCATATTTTGGCCGCATTTTTGCAGAAACACACATTTTTTGTGAAAAAATTGCAAAAGTGTGAAAACCTATGTTAATTCCCATAGAGAAATTCAACATTTTTAAAAAAATCGGCCGATTCCGTATTTTTGAAAAAAAAACATTTTTGAGCGTTTTTTTGCAAAAACCACACATTTTTTGTAAAAAATTTATAAATGTGTGAAAACCCATGTTATTTACCATAGCGAAATCCCACAATCCCCAAAATTCAACTTATTAAAAAAACGCACATTTTGGTTGTTTTTTACAGTTTTTGAAACATTTTTGTTAAATTTTGCAAGTTTGAAAACCTATGTTTTAAGAAATTCTCACGCGGGATTCTCACAGTTAACTCGTAACCGTCTTTAGAATAACTAAGGAGTTACCTTGGCATGTCCTTGATACACGGATATTCAATACTTAACCGCTCAATTTAGAAAAATCTCCATCCTCAATATTTAAAATTAGAAATATTTCATTTCTAAGCTCCAGCTTTAAGTTTCCAAAGCTAGGGGGCGCTGATGATTCCATTCCACCTCTGTCGGTGACGCCGAGGCGTTGCCAACTCTAAAAATGTTTCTCCAATATTTAGAAAAAATCTCAAGTTTCATTCAGAAAAGTTTCTATTCCGCCTCTGCTGGTTCGTCTAAGCAACGCCTGGCATAAAAATCCCAGGTGTTGCCACCCCCAAATAAGTTTCTATTCCGCCTCTACCATGTTGCCACCACCTCAAAAGTTTCTCTAACACTTAGAAAAAAATCCCATTCAGGAAGAAAATTGTCGTCCTCAGTGAGTATCGTCCTCAATAGTACCGCTTTCGCCCGCTAAGGAGCGCTGATGGTTCCATTCCGCCTCAGCCGTTTCCATCTCTAAAAATGTTTCTCCAATACTTAGAAAAAAGTCCCATTAAGTAGGAAAATTGTCGTCCTCAGTAAGTATCGTCCTCAATAGTACCGCTTTCGCCCGCTAGGGGGCGCTGATGGTTCCATTCCGACTCAGCCGTTGCCATCTGTAAAAAGTTTCTATTCCACCCCCTCCTTTACCTCATTCAAAAAAACTAATTAGGCAGAAACAATACCCTCGTACAAGACTACACAATCGTTGCCAACCGAAAAAAGTTTCTAAAAAATTTAAACCCCCACATTTTTCCATTTCCCCCCTTTTTACACCCGTCCAGGATAATGGAATCCCAGATGGCGGCCATTTAGCATTCCGCATTCCGCATTATTCCGCCTCTGTCGGTAAATCGGCATAATTTTACTTACATTGAACCCTACGGGACCTAATTTTTCAAACATTTTTTAAGTGGATTTAAAATTCACAAATTGCCTCAAAAGTTTTAGAAAATATTCAAATTATCCCATAAAATATATATAAAAAAAAATTCAGCAAAATATATTCAGTAGTTTTTAAATAAAAATTAAAATAATAATTACACCTTTTATATGAAGAGATCACGTGACCCACTTCAAAACAAAATATGGCATCCATCTTGTGTCAAAATCGTGATTTTTAAAGTTCTTTTTAATTCATATTTAGTGTTGTATCCGTCGTAAAACCGCTTTATATTTGCTTAAATTCTGTGCATCTACATACTGAAACAAAGCAATTACAATATATTTGAGTTTAACTGATCATCCAAATTTGATTATTTCTACAACGAAGCCTAATTTTCACATCTGGAGAATATAAATACCAAAAGATGTAGAATGAGTGTATAACAATTGCTGCATTTCTTTAACGCAAAATTATTCAGCTCATGAAGTCTGCAATATAGTTGATATGAATGAAATATTCATTAATTTTACACAGAGAAGCATACAATTTTTTCGATGAAGTTTTAAACATAAAGTTTAATTACTTGTACCTGTCTTAAGTTTTTAATTAAATAAATTATTACAGTATTGTGATGAATGAAATGAATGGAAAAAGTTCATGAATGAAATGCTGCTTTTATAGAGACAGCCAGGCGTGTTATATTTCGATGACGTCATTTGAATAAATTTCATTTGTTTTCGATGAAGTGTTCAAATATAATAAAGTATTGTAGTATTATGATAATTTTAAAAATATTACCGAGGAATGTATCTCATTTTAGAGATGTTTAAACCATACAATTTACATTTCAATGCCGTCATTTGAATGAAGTTCATTTTTTTCGATGAAGTTTTTAGTTTTCAAATATAATAAATTAATGTAGTTTTGTGATAATTTTTAAAATATTACCGAGGAATGTATCGCATTTTAGATATGTTTAAATAAAATAGTATTGAAGTTGGAAAGTGTTTCGTAATCAATGCTTTATGCATGATTGATCTTTCTTGTTTGTACTTACCGTAGTTTATGCATAGTTTTCGCTTAAAAAATTGCAATTTTTATTTTGTAATTTTTATAAATAAATATGCATATATAAATATATATATATAATTTTTTGGATTTAAATCTTTTTATTGATCCTTCTAATAGAATTGTTACAAATTTATATGATAAAAAAGACTTATAATTTTAATATTAATAAAATCTTACCATTTAATTCCTGTAACTCGATTCAATTGTTTAGAAATATTATACTCAATCAGCTTTTTAGAATTTATAGATTATCTGATACAAAATTTCATGCTATGCATATCAATAATCTCAAAATTACTAGCAATTTATATAAATATCCCTCTTATTTAGTAAATAGTATTGTTAAAAAATTTAAAATATAGCTGGATTTTTATAATTCTTTTCATAGTATCATATACTTCTATTCATAGTATCTTATATTAGCCAGACATCTCCATTTTTTTTTTTTTTACACATTCTCTTCCACTTCAGCATTACTATTATTTGCCCCTCCTTTTAGTAGCTCTTTTTGTATATTAATACTTTTTCTTAACATTTCGCTAAACTGTTTTTCAATTCTTATGAATGGCAACAGTAAATGTTTTTTTATTTTTTCTTTACGAATGGCAACACTGGTCTCTTCTATCTTCTATCAGTGTTCCCGGTTTCGACTCGATTCCAAGTAGAAATAGTTTACAGATATAATCTATCTATTTCTTCAGAAACATACATGTTTTGTGTTTGCTTCGTAAAATGCTTGGACTTGAGAACGAATTTTACGAAGTGAACATTTCCATTTGTTAAGGCATAGCACTTTTCCCACGTGTATAGCGATATAGCTTGTTTTATTAAGTTTTTCTTTTTTCGTTTCCATACCTTTGAATTTTGTTGATTTTCTGTAACTTAATAGATTGTGGTTTGTATTTTTTATCCATTTGATTGATGATTTGCTGTATTATATTTTATTCTGTGGGTGCTTTAAAAAGTTAGGTTTATCGTGTTACATCTTCTTACTTTTCGTTCATTGGATTTTCAAACTACTATTATTATATATACATATATATATATATATATATATATATATATATATATATATATATATATATATATATATATTATATATATATTATATATATATATATAATATATTATATATATATATATATATAATATCCTTACTCTTTATATTACTTATACTATTATGAATTATACATCTTATTTGATTTAGTGACTGGCAAATATATTTATTCTTCTTATTATTATATAATTTGATAAATATTGCCCGGTATTTTCAATTTATGTTGGGAATTGTTTAGACCGATATCAATTTACCAACAGTGTGCCATGGATAATTTTGGATATAATAATTGCCCAGCTAAAAATTATAACTTCAATAAATGTAAGAATAAAAATTGTAAAACCTGCCCATTTGCTTCTAACTCACAAATTACTAATCTAAATAGTCATAAGACTTTCTGTAAAATTTTTAATTGCATCTACAAATTATCCTGTAACATTTGTAATTTATCTTATATAGGACAGACCAGTAATCCTATTCATCTACGTATGAATGTTCATAGAGATCATGTCAAAAAATATATCCTCAATAATAATTTCCTACCTACTTCTAATAAAATTGAATATAAACACTTTGCTCATCATGGTTTTAAAAATATAACTATACATATTTATTTATTAATATAACTATACATATTATATAACTATACTCTTTTTCCATATGGATGAAATCAATTATATCTCAATGGTAATATTGTAAAAAATAATTTTGTAGATAATAAATATTCTATTTTTAATCACCTTTTTTTAATCCTCTTTTACATAATCGTAAACTGACTAAACTCAAAAGATTTAAACGCGGCAAAGAAAGCTCCCCCAACATGATTTTAAAGCGGAAATTAAAAAGTATGCATCAACAATTCGACAACACATTTCAATGGAAATTTATTAAATCATGGATATTTGCAGTTAAGAAAAAACAATTAAACACAGTTTATGCTATTTTCTTAAAGTTAAATCTTACTAATGAACATTTTAATCATATATTCTGTGATTTGCTCATTACTAGATCAAAATATTTAAAAATAAAACTTAATCAATTTCATAATAAAAACTGTTCTAATCCTTATTGTGTAATAACTTTTAAGCATCCTATTTATAATTCTATAAACTTTAAGAATTTATTTAATCATTTTCATCATTTACTGCCTGTAAAGGACTTGAATGTTACTAAAACTTTTAAATATAACAAGCCTATTGGAAGAACCATTTTTAATTACAATGCAATTTCAAAATCTCTCTCAGTCGACAAAGATTCCTCAGCAAATGTAGATGGTGAATGTATTTGTAGTGTTGATAATTATGCTAATTTTATAAATCCACACTTTGGGCATATAGTTACTGGAGACTTAGCCATCGTTAAAGATAAATCTTTAAGAACTATAATGTCATTTGGTACTAAATTCAGGTTGCCTTCATGTAATAATTCTAAACATGTCGTAAAGTCAATCAATCTGGACCTTGATAAATTTATTTATGGATTAGTTCTAAATATGCTCAGCCTTTAGAGGCATTTTATATGTGGAAATTTATTATTTTAAGATCTATTAAAAATGCCATTTGTAATATTAATTTATCTAGATCTATATATAATATGGATAATATAAAACACTCTGTTAATGATTTATATCGATCTTTTGTTATTACTTATGTTGATAAAGCCTCTAATAATTATGCTATTATTTGTAAAAAATTCTATATTCAATATAAGTTAGATTATTTAAAAATAATTGTCTATTTAAAATTGATTCACACTCTGTTAATAGTATCAAATTGAAAATTATCAATATGTATAGTGATTTAGATATTAATAATAAATTTTTGAAATTTACATATATTGTGCTTATACCTAAATTTCATAAAAATCCTATTAAATTTAGAACTGTAACTAGTGGTCATAATTCATACTCTACTACTGCTAGTAAATTATTACTAAATTATTTAAATGTATTGAATATTAATTTACGGGATTCTAGTGATAACTACATTATTCTAAATAACAGTAAAGAATTAAAAAATAAATTAAAAACACTTGGTAAAATAATAGAATTTCAAACTTTTGATTTTAAAGAACTATTTAATAATATTAAGATCACTGATCTATATGATGTCATTTTAGCTTTATGTAATGCTTATATTACTAATCAATCTAATCAATCTCATCGTACTAAATTTACCAATTTTCCTAAGCTTCTCCATTTTGTTCTTTTCAACAATTATATCTTTCAAGATAATAAATTATACTTACAAGTTTCAGGTGTTCCACAAGGTGGCTGTAGTAGCAGTATGTTAGCTAATTTATACCTATATCAATATGAAGAATTCTTTACTTCAACAAATTATAAAATTTACAGATATGTAGATGATCTGATTTGTCTTGTATTTATTGATAACTATGTCATAGATATAGATTTCTATCCGGATAATTTGGAATTAATACCTAATGAAACTACTATTAGTAATAATATTTATTATTTGGATTTAAATCAAATTATAGAACCTACTATTGGGATACTTACTAATTTATATGATAAAAAAGATATTTTTAAATGTAATATTAATAAATTATTACCTTTTAATTCCTGCAACTCGATTCAATTGTTTTGAAATATTATACTTACTCAACTTTTTAGAATTTATAGATTATCAGATAAAAAATATCATGCTTTGCACATTAATGACCTCAAAATTACCAGTAAATTTTATAAATATCCAGCATATTTAGTAAATGGTATAGTTAATAAGTTTTGATTAGCCAAAAATTCTCATAATCTCTCCTTAGTATCTTATTTTAGCCGTACTTCTACATGCTCTTGAATTTATTATATTTTCATCTTTTCATCTTGCAGCTTTGACTGTAGAATATCTCATTTTATTGCTTTTACGCAGTACGGTTTTTATTACTCTCTTTGGCAACAGCAAATCACATCTTTTCATTTCTGCATATGGCAACATTGGTCTAGTCATATTTTGCTCGTCATGGTTGTACTAATGAAGTGTATTTTAAGGTATTTATGTTTCCTTTATTTTTCCAATCTATATGCTTGTCGTCCATATGACACAAGTTTATAGATAAAATCTATCTTGTGTTTCAGAAACAAGCATTTTTATGTTCATTTCGAAGGGATATATGGACTTGGCAAGAATTTTTTCGAAATGAACTTATCTTAAGCCTAAAGCTTTTCCACGTGCAAGCTTTTTTGCTTCATTTTTTTGTTTTCCTATTTTCATTCCTCACCTTTGAAATTTGTTGATTGTCTTTGTCTTTATGACCTGCATTACGCTTTATAATTTCCTCTTTATGGTTGAATTTCTTTTATTTCTTGGTATTTTGTAGAAAATTTTGGGATAGTGTATTATGAGTTATTTCTTACATTCTAATATTGGATTTAAAATTTTATATTTTTATTGAAATCATTTTATTTATTAGCTGCATTTGCGCAATAAATTAAATGTATATTGCATTGCCATTCAAATTCTTATACTACGATGTTTAGTTTATCTAACTTTTCATTTCTGAACTATCCTAATTCCTTTTGTATGCTTCGTATTAAAGAAACATTTTATTTGCAATCTATTCAAATTTATGCTGCATTAGCGCTAAATTTAGTAATAGAATTTATTTTAATTTATATTAATTTTATTTTTATTTTTATTTTATTTATTACGTATTACTATATCTACTTTCTTCCAATGTTAATTGTAGTTTATTGTGGCTCATTCTCCTATTTTATTCTTTTCTTTTATTTGCTTAGGTTACTTATTATATTTTTGCTTTAAATATTATTAATCATTGTCTTCCTTTCTGCTTTATTATTTGGTAAATTCTACTTGTTATTTTTTTTATATGCATTGCAATTATTCTTTAGCTATTAGTAATTTAATATTAGAAGTTTCTCATTCTAGTGCTGACATTTATCGTTATTACATCTTACTATTTTATTGGTTTTGTGATTTTATGACTGAGTAACTGCTTTTGGGATTTTTGTACTGGTGTTATTGATACCTTTTATAAACTGTACTTTTTAGTACAATATTTTTATTACTTATTTGGACAGGATTCTATGTGAATTCAAGATTTACACAGTGTGTATTTTATTATACCTTGTGGTTTATTTAATCTAGTTTAGAATTGATTGTAATTATATAGTTAAATCATTTATTTTATCTTGTAATATCCTCCTTACTACATTATTATTAGGTTTTATATGGACATAGTTGTTTATACTTATATATAAACAATTATTTTATTTTTATTTATATTATCTATATGTGTTATTGCCATACTCTTTATATTACTTATACTATTATGAATTATACATCTTATCTGATTTAGTGACTGGCAAATATATTTATTCTTCTTTTTATTATATAATTTGACAAATATTGCCCGGTATTTTCAGATTATGTTGGGAATTGTTTAGACCGATATCAATTTACCAACAGTGTGCCATGGATAGTTTTGGATATATTAATTGCACAGCTAAAAATTATAACTTCACTAAATGTAAGAATAAAAATTGTAAAACCTGTCCATTTGCTTCTAACCCACATTTTACTAATCTAAATAGTCATAAGATTTTCTGTAAAATTTTTAATTCCATCTACAAATAATTCCATCTACAAGCCGCCCAGGTGGTGTAGTGGATAGCGTGTTCGGCTGATGTGTGGAGGGCTCGGGTTCGAATCCCGAATAAGGCATGGAGGCTTGTGTGGCTACTGTAACTGGATTTCGATCTGTTGTTGCCACGTTAATTGAATTAAAAAAAAAAATTATCCTGTAACATTTGTAATTTATCTTATATAGGACAGACCAGTAATCCTACTCATCTACGTATGAATGTTCATAGAGATCATGACAAAAAATATATCTTCAATAATAATTTTCTTTCTACTTCTAATAAAATTGAATATAAACACTTTGCTCATCATGGTTTTGAAAATATAACTATGCATATTTTGGATATTAAAACAAATACTGCTGATAGATTGTTCATTGAAAACTTCTATATTAAACAAGAAAGATCAATCATGCATAAGCATTGATTATGAAACACTTTCCAACTGAAATGTAATTTCATTTAAAAATTTCTAAAATGTGATTCATTCAGTGGTAATATCTTTTACATTATCACAGTACTACAGTAATTTATTATACTTAAATATTTAAAACTGTATCGAAATATAAATCATCTGATTCTTTATGCAAAATCAATGAATATTTCATTCATATAACTTGTATTCCAGACTCCAGAGCTAAATAATTTTGTGTGAAAAAAATTCAGCAATTCTTATGTAATTCATCTTACAATCGCTTGAGATATTTGCATTCTGCATATGTTAAAATTAGGCTTCCTTGAAGAAATAATAAAAGTTTAGGGATCATTTAAAATCACAACTATTGTAATTGCATAGGCACGGAATTTAGATACACAGATAATACACAGATAATATATATGTGTATGTGTATGTACTCAAAGTATTGGAATCGTGCCGAAGATCGGAACTCGAATTTTCAAAGGATGTACACGTTTTGGGACTTCTAGAACACGAAAAAACTACTTTTAGGAAGACGTCTGTGTGTGTAAGGGTGTATCTGTGTATGTTTCTGTGTGTCTGTGTGGATATTACATCCACTCTAATTGAAAAACTAATGGACCGAATTTCATACAATTTGGTAGGTATGTTTTTTGTGGGAAATCCTGATGTTCATTAGATTATAGTACGATTCGTAATAAAAGAATCTGCCTTCTTTGCGAAATGGCCGCAGAAATTGCCTTTATCCACTCTAGCTAAAAACTAATGAACCAAATTTAACAAAATTTGGAGTATAATATTTCAATAACCTACAAGTGATTTATATACCAAATTTAACAAAATTTTGTATATAAATCATTTGTAGGTTATTCTACTACGATTCGGGAAAAAGGAACGGGCTATTTTTGCGAAATGGCCAGCAAAAATCGTTATATATAAAAATAAAAGACTACGTGTGATCAATTATATCAATTAAATTCCTATTTTATATGTGATTTTTGACAACAAAAAGAATAAGACTAACCCCATTACTCTAGGACTAGCCGTTCTTGAGATATTCTAGTTTTTTCGCGTTTTCGCTACGCCACCTTTGACAATAAGTCCAGCTATCAAATGAGAACCAAATTTAAGTTTAACGTGTAAATTCAATGTCATTTAAAATACTTATGTTGTGCAGATAAACTCAAATTATCATTGAATAAATAAAGAGAACGAATATGAGTCTGCAGAGAAAGACATGTGCTGTCCACATCAGAATTTTTAACAATATTACACCAATGATTTATAGAAGTGAACGGGGATTATTTTCAGGCATTTCGAAAAAAATGTATGATCTATATTTAAAGATCCATCAAATTTTTGTCGAATAAAATGTTCAACAAATTTAAGCTGTGTACCAAATTTTAACTCTCTAGGACGTAGGAAAGTGCATTTAAAATGCCATCAATTAAATTTATCATGAAGAGTTATATAAAATTTAAAAAAAATGGAAAATTGTTATCTACAGACAGACAGACAGACAGACAGACAGACAGACAGACAGACAGAATGAACAAAGTCATAAACACTTTTCAACTTTGTTGTAAAGTGTTAACAATGTACTCTTTTTCCATATGGATTAAACCAATTATATCTCAATGGTAATATTGTAAAAAATAATTTTGTAGATAATAAATATTCTATTTTTAATCACCTTTTTTAACACTTTACAACAAAGTTGAAAAGTGTTTATGACTTTGTTCATTCTGTCTGTCTGTCTGTCTGTCTGTCTGTCTGTCTGTCTGTCTGTCCGTTAGCACGATAACTGCCGTAAAAATGAGTTTATCAAAATGAAATTTTAGTATGTTGTTCAGACGGTCTGTAGGACCTATGGGAATATAAATAAATAATATCACCCAATTAGTTTTTTATTGAACCCGGGTTGAAAAAATGAAATACATTGAACCCTATGGGACCTAATTTTTCAAACATTTTTTAAGTAAATTTCAAATTCACGAATTGCTTCGAAATTTTTAGGAAATATTCACATTATCCCATAGAATATATAAAAAAAAATTCAGTAAAATATGTTAAGTAGTTTTTTAATTAAAAAAATTATTTAATATAGGGAAAAAAACAAATTCAATTAAATTCTGACTTTGGGATATCTTCCAGAAAGAAAAGAGAGAGATATTATATAATAAATATCTCTCCATTTGTTTAAACGTTTTGCATATGGGAGTGGCTTCATATTTTAAAATAAATTTGGTAGATAACAATTTTTCATTTTTTTTAAATTTTATATAACTCTTCTTGATAAATTTAATTGATGGCATTTTAAATGCACTTTCCTACGTCCTAGAGAGTTAAAATTTGGTACACAGCTTAAATTTGAACATTTTATTCGACAAAAATTTGATGGATCTTTAAATATAGATCATACATTTTTTTCGAAATGGCCTGAAAATAATCCCCGTTCACGAAAATAATCCTCGTTCACTTCTATAAATCATTGGTGTAATATTGTTAAAAATTCTGATGTGGACAGCACATGTCTTTCACTGCAGACTCATATTCGTTCTCTTTATTTATTCAATGATAATTTGAGTTTATCTGCACAACATAAGTATTTTAAATGACATTGAATTTACACGTTAAACTTAAATTTGGTTCTCATTTGATAGCTGGACTTATTGTCAAAGGTGGCGTAGCGAAAACGCGAAAAAACTAGAATATCTCAAGAACGGCTAGTCCTAGAGTAATGGGGTTAGTCTTATTCTTTTTGTTGTCAAAAATCACATATAAAATAGGAATTTAATTGATATAATTGAGCACACGTAGTCTTTTATTTTTATATATAACGATTTTTGCTGGCCATTTCGCAAAAATAGCCCGTTCCTTTTTCCCGAATCGTAGTAGAATAACCTACAAATGACTTATATACAAAATTTTGTTAAATTTGGTATATAAATCACTTGTAGGTTATTGAAATATTATACTCCAAATTTTGTTAAATTTGGTTCATTAGTTTTTAGCTAGAGTGGATAAAAGCAATTTCTGCGGCCATTTCGCAAAGAAGGCAGATTCTTTTATTACGAATCGTACTATAATCTAATGAACATCAGGATTTCCCACAAAAAACATACCTACCAAATTGTATGAAATTCGGTCCATTAGTTTTTCAATTAGAGTGGATGTAATATCCACACAGACACACAGAAACATACACAGATACACCCTTACACACACAGACGTCTTCCTAAAAGTAGTTTTTTCGTGTTCTAGAAGTCCCAAAACGTGTAGATCCTTTGAAAATTCGAGTTCCGTACTTCGGCACGATTCCAATACTTTGAGTACATACACATACACATATATATTATCTGTGTATTATCTGTGTATCTAAATTCCGTGCCTATGCAATTACAATAGTTGTGATTTTAAATGATCCCTAAACTTTTATTATTTCTTCAAGGAAGCCTAATTTTAACATATGCAGAATGCAAATATCTCAAGCGATTGTAAGATGAATTACATAAGAATTGCTGAATTTTTTTCACACAAAATTATTTAGCTCTGGAGTCTGGAATACAAGTTATATGAATGAAATATTCATTGATTTTGCATAAAGAATCAGATGATTTATATTTCGATACAGTTTTAAATATTTAAGTATAATAAATTACTGTAGTACTGTGATAATGTAAAAGATATTACCACTGAATGAATCACATTTTAGAAATTTTTAAATGAAATTACATTTCAGTTGGAAAGTGTTTCATAATCAATGCTTATGCATGATTGATCTTTCTTGTTTAATCCTCTTTTACATAATAGTATATAGGCAAAACTCAAAAGATTTAAACGCGGCAAAGGAAGCTCCTCCAACATGATTTTAAAGCGGAGATTTAAAGTATGCATCAACAATTCAAAAACATATTTCAATGGAAATTTATTAAATCATGGGTATTTGCAGTTAAGAAAATACAATTAAACACAGTTCATGCTATTTTCTTAAAGTTAAATCTTACTAATGAACATTTTAATCATATTTTCTATGATTTGCTCATTACTAGATCCAAAATATTTAAAAATAAAACTTAATCAATTTCATAATAATAACTGTTCTAATTCTTATTGTGTAATATCTTTTAAGCATCCTATTTATAATTCTATAAACTTTAAGAATTTATTTAATCATTTTCATCATTTATTGCCTGTAAAGGATTTGAATGTTACTAAAACTTTTAAATATAACAAGCCTATTGGAAGAACCATTTTTAATTACAATGCAATTTCAAAATCTCTCTCAGTCGACAAAGATTCCTCAACAAATGTAGATGGTGAATGTATTTGTAGTGCTGCTAATTTTATAAATCCACACTTGGGGCATATAGTTACTGGAGACTTAGCCATTGGTAAGGATAGAACTTTAAGAACTATAATGTCATTTGGTACTATTCAGTTTACCTTCATGTAATAATTCTAAACATGTCTTAAAGTCAATCAATCTGGACCTTGATAAATTTATTTATGGATTAGCTTCTAAATATGCTCAGCCTTTAGAGGCATTTTATATGTGAAAATTTACTATTTTAAGATCTATTAAAAATGCCATTTGTAGTATTAATTTATCTAGATCTATTTATAATATGGATAATATAAAACACTCTGTTAATGATTTACATAGATCTTTTGTTATTACTTATGTTGATAAAGCCTCTAATAATTATGCTATTATTTGTAAAAAATTCTATATTCAATATCTGTTAGGTTATTAAAAAATAATTGTCTATTTAAAATTGATTCACACTCTGTTAATAGTATCAAATTGAAAATTATCAATATGTATAGTGATTTAGATATTAATCATAAATTTTTGAAATTTACATATATTGTGCTTATACCTAAATTTCATAAAAATCCTATTAAATTTAGAACTGTAACTAGTGGTCATAATTCATACACTACTACTGCTAGTAAATTATTACTAAATTATTTAAATGTATTGAATATTAATTTAGGAGATTCTAGTGATAACTACATTATTCTAAATAACAGTAAAGAATTAAAAAATAAATTAAAAACACTTGGTAAAATAATAGAGTTTCAAGCTTTTGATTTTAATGAACTATTTAATAATATTAAGATCACTGATCTATATGATGTCATTTTAGCTTTATTTAATGCTTTTATTACTAATCAATCTAATCAATCTCATCTTACTGAATTTACCAATTTTCCTAAGCTTTTCCATTTTGTTCTTTTCAATAATTATATCTTTCAAGGTAATAAATTATACTTACAAGTCTCAGGTGTTCCACAAGGTGGCTGTAGTAGCAGTATGTTAGCTAATTTATACCTATATCAATATGAAGAATTCTTTACTTCCACAGATTATAAAATTTACAGATATGTAGATGATCTGATTTGTCTTGTATTTATTGATAACTATGTCATAGATATAGATTTCTATCCGGATAATTTGGAATTAATACTTAATGAAACTACTATTAGTAATAATATTTATTATTTGGATTTAAATCTAATTATAGAACCTACTAATGGGATACTTACTAATTTATATGATAAAAAAGATATTTTTAAATGTAATATTAATAAATTATTACCTTTTAATTCCTGCAACTCGATTCAATTGTTTAGAAATATTATACTTAATCAACTTTTTAGAATTCATAGATTATCAGATAAAAAATTTCATGCTTTGCACAATTATAACCTCAAAATTACCAGTGAATTTTACAAATATCCAGCATATTTAGTAAATGGTATAGTTAATAAGTTTCGATTAGCCTAAAATTCTCATAATCTCTCCTTAGTATCTTATTTTAGCCGTACTTCTACATGCTCTTGAACTTATTATATTTTCATCTTTTTATCTTGCAGCTTTGACTGTAGAATATCTCATTTTATTGCTTTTACGCAGAACGGTTTTTATTACTCTCTTTGGCAACAGCCAATCACATCTTTTCATTTCTGCATATGACAACATTGGTCTAGTCATATTTTGCTCGTCATGGTTGTACTAATGAAGTGTATTTTAAGGTATTTATGTTTCCTTTGTTTTTCCAATCTATAAGCTTGTCGTCCATATAACACAAGTTTATAGATAAAATCTATCTTGTGTTTCAGAAACAAGAATTTTTGTGTTCATTTCGAAGGGATATATGGACTTGACAAGAATTTTTTCGAAATGAACTTATCTTAAGCTCTACCACGTGCAAGCTTTTTTGCTTGATTGTTTTGTTTTCCTATTTTCATTCCTCACCTTTGAAATTTGTTGATTGTATTTGTCTTTATGACCTGCATTACGCTTTATAATTTCCACTTTATGGTTGAAGTTCTTTTATTTCTTGGTATTTTGTAGAACATTTTGGGATAGTGTATTATGAGTTGCTTCTTACATTCTGGCATTGGATATACAATTTTATATATATATATATATATATATATATATATATATATATATATATATATATATATATATATATATATATATATATATATATATATATATATATATATATATATATATATATATATATATATATATAAATATGTATATATATATATATATATGTATATATATATAATATATATATATAAATATATATATATATATATATATATATATGTATATATATATATATATATAAAATTATTTCATAAACACCGTAGGCATATGCTGTGCATTTTTGCATTTTCCAGGTATTCATGTTTTCTTTTGATTTTCCTTCTTTATGTACGCTATCCAAGTAGAAATAGTTTATAGATATAATCTATCTATTTCTTCAGAAACATACATTTTTTTGTGTTTGCTTCGTCAAAATACTTGGACCAGAAGAAGAGTTTTGCGAAGGGAACATTTCCATTTTTTAAGGCCTAGCCCTTGTCCACGTGTACAGCAATAATGCTTGATTTTTTAAGTTTTTCTATATTCGTTTCCATACCATTGAAATTTGTGGATTTTCTTTAGCTTGATGACTCGTAATTTGTATTTTTTTTCCCATTTGATTGAAGATTTGCTGTTTCATACTTTTATTTTGTGGGTGTTTTAGAAAGTTATGTTTATCGAGTTGCAGCTTCTCACTTTTCTTTCATTGGACTTTCAAACTATTATATATATATATATATATATATATTATTTTTACATAATTCTTATTATTGCATATTTCAAACATATATATATATATATATATATATATATATATATATATATATATATATATATTATATATTTATATATATATATATATATAATATATACATATATATATATATATATTATATATATTATATATATATCATATATATAAATGCATATCCCCCCAATTTTGTTATTAAAATTATCAACACATTGTATCAAATTTCACTCGATAACATCCTAGAAAACATTCCCAATTATAGTGACTAACATACAGGAGAGGGGAAAATATATATATATATATATGTATATATATATATATATATATATATATATATATATATATATATATATATATATATATATATATATAAATAAAAATTGAAGGATTTTAATCGAAAATTATGCATAAACTACTGTATGTACAAAAAAAAACCCATCTCTAACATATCTGTTACAAATGAGTAACTATAAGCCAAGACTAAGGATAAAGATAGAAAGTAACATATCACTACAATGGAAAGGGGGATGAGAAGAATAATAGGATTCAAAATTAACAATTAAAAGTATATAAGTGAATAAAAATAAAACTCGGCAAAAATGAGAATAGGCAAAAATAATATATATATATATATATATATATATATATATATATATATATATATATATATATATATATGTGTGTGTGTGTGTGTATGTTATATATAATTATTTATTAATTATATAAATAAATAAAAATGAAAAATAATAAACTAAGTCAAAAACATTAGAAAAATCAAAAAAGCGGAAAATAAAATGCATTAACATTAATGTTTTGAATTTTATTTTCGCAAAAAAATGTAACTTTTGTCAGTATTGAAACTACGTTTTGAGCGCCCTTATAATGGTGTATAGTGGCATTCTCGATTATCCAGTTTTCCTATGAATTACTTGCTTAGTAGGAATTTTCATCTTTGATTCATATTCATATTCAGTTCTGCATGTTTGGGAAGTTGTATTCTGAATTGCTTGTCCAGTCTCCAGCTTAGACTCACTGGACGGGTTTGGGAGTATTTCCGTGAACGTTCGTACTGCCTCCCTGGTAGAATTTCGACTTGTTCATTCCGGTGCTTCTAGATTAAGCTCTTGAGGTTGATCGTGTATACACGTGGTAGAAGAGGAAGGGTTCCTGCCGCAAGGTAATACAATTTTCTTAATGTATCCTTTTCTCATTTTTTCGTTTTTTGATGCCTGTAGTCTGAGTTTAAGCATTTATAGTAATGTACTATTGCTTAATCTGAAACAGGCATTTGTTTGGGTTAATTAGAATTAAATACTCAGACCTGAAGATGGATTTAATTCTGATTAATCAATAATTTGGGCATTATGGCCGTGAATTTGCTTCTATGGTGATGTTAATATTACTTGAATTGTATTTTTATTTATTTATTTTTATTTTTTTTTATTTTTACATCATAATTCTTATTATTACATTTCAAATATATATATATATATATATATATATACATATATATATATATATATATATATATATATATATATATATATATATATATATATATATATATATATATATATATATATATATATATGAGTTACTACATACATTCTAACTTTGGATTTAATAATTTATATTTATATATATATATATATATATATATATATATATATATATATATATATAATAAATCTTTAGTATATAAACATCTTTTTCAGTAATCAAAATCATCAACTCCTAGTAAAAGCGATATATGCGTGGCAGAGGAAAAAGTAACTTAAGTAAAACTATTAATAACATAGCAGACATTTTGAAATTACAATATTAATATTCTCAAACTTTCAATTTTCTACCTGTTAGAACTTGGTTATATAAAGTCAGAAAATGCAAATTAAGTATTGTTTTTACTAATTTTTTAAAATTAAAATTAACTCATGAGCATTTTAAACATTTATTTTAAGATTTGCTTTTTTCACGTACAAATTTCTTAAATTACCACCTATTCCATTCACCAAATCCACATACTAAAATAGCTTACTATGTAATTTCTTTTAAACACCTTATTCTTAATTCTCTTAACTTCAAAAATTTATTTGCAAAATATCAGCACTTGTTACTAGTAAATGATATCAAAATACAAAAATCATTCAAACATAATTTACCAATTGGTAGAAATATTTACAATTACAATTAAATTTACCGGACATTAAACTCCGATGACCTTACATCATGTGTATGCAGAGATAAAAATCTAACCCCTTATGTCAACTCCTCTCATGGACACATTATTACTGGGGATCTCAGTATAGTTCAGGATGATATACTTAGGGAAATTATGAATAAAGGGTCTAAATTTCGCATTCCATTCTGCCATCCCCCAAACAACTTCTTCAGTCTATATCTTTTGATTTTGATAAATTCATATATCAACTTGCTTGTTCACATTCCATTCCTATTGAAGCATTCTATCTATGGAAGTATACTACCTTACATCTACTTAAAAATGTTATTATAAACACATTAAATTAACGAAGCCTATGTAACCTTATAAACAATTCCTATCTGCTATTAAAGAACTACAAAAACATTTTGTCACAACTTATGTAGATAAAGCTTCTAATAATTATGCCATCATTTGTAAAAAATATTATGTTTCTCTGTTACAGAATTACTTAAAAAATAATCAAATTTTTAAACCCATTAATAATCAGTCTATCAAAATCAAAACTAAAATGCTAAAATTATATACACAATTAAATATTAATTGTAAGTTTTTTTAAATTTCCTTATGTTGCTTTGGTTTGGCCACAAATCACCTCTCAGTTTTAGAACGGTCACTTGTGTGGACATAATACCTTTACCAATACAGCTAGTAAGTACTTGCTTAACTGTTTAAATAGAATTAATGAATCTCTTAAATTTAGGAATTCAGGATTTTTCATTTTGAACAATAGTTTTGATTTAGTTAATCACCTTAGCAAGCTTCCACAAATTCTTGGTTTCCATACCTTTAAATTAAAAATATATTTAATAATATTGTCATTAAAGATTTATATAAAGTTATTATCTCTCTTTATCATGACTATCTATCTTCCAATAATGTTGCATTTAATGTCAAAAACTTTCCCATGCTCTTGCACTTTGTGTTATAAAATAATTATATTAACCAAGGGGATAACATTTATTTACAAACATCTGGTGTACCACAAGGTGGCTGTAGTAGTAGTATTCGCGCTAACTTATCTCTTTATTATTATGAATGTCATTTGAACTCTAAGTCATATATTATATATAGATATGTTGGCGACTTAATTTGTATTGTCATTGATGATTCACATCCAATTAATATTGATTTTTACCCATCTAACCTAGAATTAATTCCTAATGAGCCTAGCGTTAGTCAAACTGTAAATGTTTTAGACCTAAATTTAGATACCCTCAATAATCATGTAATCACCAATCTATATGATAAAAAAATTCTTACAACTTCACTATCATAAAGCTGCTAGCATTTCAATCTTGTAATTCCATTCAATTGTTTAGAAACATCATTTTAAACCAGTTATTTCGAATACATCGACTTTCTGATCCTCAGTTTCACTTTCTCCATATCAATAATCTGAAACGCATTTGTCAAAATTAATAATATCCGGAAGTATTTGTAAATAATATTATTAATAATTTCAAATATACCACGTAATAATTTTACACATGCATTATTTATCTTTGATTGGATAACTCATTTTTGAGAATTCACCCATTCTTATCACCTAACTTAACACTTGGCCTAAGTCTGTAATACTGTTTACTATTTTCGAAAGACTATTTTCCACTTGTCCTGAGTCCTATACTGATTGCTATTTTTGAAAGTCTCCATACATATTATGTTTCGTTCAAATCTGAATATTTTTCCGGTGCCTACTAGCATTGACAAAGTGAGGTGAAATGCTCAGTCGCTTGTTCAACCTACACGTGGTAGCAATGCTTGTGAGTTAATATGTCTGTTCGAGGAGGTTTTATTTTTCTGATTTGTAATTCAATTGATTTATTTTTCTCCTTCCACTAGCTAGTAGACAGTTCCAATGGTGTCTATATTTGAATACTATCGCCATTGTCAGAAACTGGCTATTCTATCGGTTTTAATTCGAATTGTATGGCTGTCCTGATGATAATGCAATTTCGAACTAACCGCCATTTTTTGTGTAGTTTCAATTGATTGTTCTCTATGTCTTAATCTTTTATCTTGAGCAAATTATTATTGCCTTTTCTCATATTTGCCGTGTTTTCTTTTTCATTTTTATTTATATTTATATATACTTTTTAATTGTGATTTTTGTATCCTGATATTCCACCTATCCCCCTTCCCATTGTAGTGATACGTTACCTTCTATTTTTATCCTTAGTCTTGGTCTATAGTTACTCATTTGTAACAGATATGCTAGAGATGGGTTTTTTTGTACATACATAGTTTATGCATAGTTTTCGATTAAAATCTTTCAATTTTTATTTATATATATATATATAAATTCCCAAAAAGGACAAGTAACAATGTATTCGTAAATTTCTAGAAGAGTGACAGGAGGAACGACCGGGGGGAGTTGCGACCCCCAACACTCCGGTTAAAGCTTTTTTTCCGCCATGGCAAATGCTCCCGGTGGCCGATACTCCCTACCCTATTTTCTTCATGACTTTTATAAAACCGTAAAAATTACATACAAGCATATACACTTTCAATAATATGCAAATCTTTAAAAGTTTACTATTCTATGCTAAATCAAACCAAAAAGCACACTATAAAATTTTTTAACAATTAATTTAAAATACTAATGTATGAAATTACTTCACAAATATAAAAAATTTTACACTTAAAAATTTTTACACTTAAAAAATTTTATAGTGTGCTTTTTGGTTTGATTTAGTGTAGAATAGTAAACTTTTAAAGATTTGCATATTATTGAAAGTGTATATGTTTGTATGTAATTTTTACGGTTTTATAAGAGTCATGAAGTAAATAGGATGGGGAGTATCGGCTACCGGGAGCGTTTGCCATGGCGGAAAAAAGCTTTAACCGGAGTGTTGGGGGTCGCAACTCCCCCCGGCCGTTACTCCTGTCACTCTTCTAGAAATTTACGAATACATTGTTACTTGTCCTTTTTGGGAATTTATATAGGTATACACATGTAAAATTGCAGCATATAGCTTTACAAGTTGTATTATAAATTATTTTTTGCTTTTAGCTTTTTAATCAATTCAGCAAAAATTGTAGCAATTTTTCAGGTTTTATATTATATATATTTTCTCGATAGTTTGCAATACAAATTGTTAGAAATAAATGTTTAATAACACACAAATGTATAAGATAAAAATAATAAACAAACATTACTTATCCAAACAGTAAAGAAAATACACTGAAATTTTAACTTTACTCAAAACAAAACGCACGGGATACCATCTAATTAATTTTCCTAGAACTACAAAGTGGGACCTGGATGTGTCCCACCAGTGAACTGATCAGAAATCCTTATAGTGCTATCTAAGAGGTGATTAAAATAAAATTGACTTTCAAGTTCCGTTCGTCTCAAAATGGTTAAGCAAGTTGCAAAATTGTACATATGAATATATTATAAAAGTAAATGTTAAAGCAGACTATATTTCAGAGTAGATTACTGTTTTATTGATGACAACGTAGCAATTCCACATTTGAAATTTCACAATATGAAAAATTTTAAATTTTTAAATACAGTAGACACTTGATAATCCGGCCCTCGAAATTCCGTCCTCTCACTTATTCGGCTATTAATAATCCGACCTTTCAGCGTCCACTAGCCGTGCATAAAAATGCCTTCAAACAGAAAACAAAGTCACATAACCAAAGGTGTGGTCGTGTGAAAATATGCGTGATGCGATAAACATGCGATAAACATACGTGATGTTTTTTTTTTCAAACATCAGAAGCATGGGATATTGTGGAGAGCACTGTCATACTGAAGGGTTGAAAAATGTGTGAACTTTGACAGTGAGTTAGAATCAGCATTGCGTGACAGTGATGAGAGACGTTCCATAAGATTCCAGAAGGAAAATAAATTGAAGAGGACATTACTAGGTGGCTGAATGTGAAAAATTGTGGAATAGACCAGGCTTTAACAAATGCAGAAATCATGAATGGTGTGTAGGAAGAAAAAGATAAAAAAGTGATGAGGAGGAGTAAGTACAACGCAAAGGTAGAGAGCACAAAGATTTTTCACACTTCTTGTGCTCCTTTCCTGGCCCTCCAAATGGTTGCTCGAGTCCTTAGGATGAGTCGGACGGTCTGGGTCTTCAACACTTCTTGTGCTTTTCCCGGCCGTCCAAATAGTTGCTCAAGTCCTCAGGATGAGTCGGACGGTCTGGGTCTTACACTTCTTGTGCTGAAGCGCAAGAAGTGTGAAAAATCTTCGTGCAGTATATTATGTATCAGCGTATCGTACTGCAGTACATGATGCAACAACCAGACACGTACAGTACCGACATGATGCTATAAAATCAATTGCGTGATAAATTGTACAATGGACGAATCCGTGACCCGTTTCGAAGTGATGCACTGAAATGAGTAAATGGGACTGTATGGTATACGTACCGATCTCTTTTTTTTCCCCCATGATCATAGTGTCTCTTATTTATGTTTTATTTTTTAAATACTACATATAACAAACTTGCAGAATTAAATTTAATAAAGGATTAAACTAAAGTATTTTATACGCTCTCAGTAATCCGGCACTCTAGCTTATTTGGCACCCATTAGTGCAAGGAATGGTTCGATTAGCAAGATTCTACTGTATCCTGGAATATTTATTCTGTAACTCAAATTTGCTATAACTCAAAGTGTTTTGCCATTTTCTTGGACATTTTAGTTATGGAAGTTTTACTGTAGTTTGATTCAAGTGTATTTATTTGTTATTGTTTCATTAAACAGGAGTGCCGTAAATGGAACTTTCATCCAGGGGATTACATATTCTCGGACTCATCATCAACAGAGGATTACTTAACCTCAGACTCATCATCTTCGGAAGATGACTAAAAGTTGGAATAACCCACATCATCATCAACGTCATTTTTTTATTCTTTCATATACAAATTTTTGTAACTTCAACGAACTTTAAAGCACTTGGTGTAAATGGGAAATTTTCTAAGTTCTCTTTTGCTTCAGATAATACGAGTATAAGGCATGATCAAAGCATTACCGGAGTCCGTAAGTTTAGATAGGATAAATATATTCAAAAGTAATTTCCGTAGACGTTAATACAATCATCTTATTGACAAATAATGTTGAAGATTCCGTCCTGGTAAAAATCTGTTATCTATTAAGTACAGGAATCCAATACAACCCTGTTTCATGCCATTGTTTGATCGGAATCGGCGTCCTTTCAGAGTCTTTTTAATCTGAGCTCTTAGGAAGGTGTTACAGAGTCTCCCAATTAAAAGCTTGTAATTTGTGCTTTATGACTTTGGCAGCAAGAAGTCGCGCTTTATCGTGCAACAAAACTACCCCGTTTCTGCGTTTGTTGGGTTGTAATTTACAATAGAGGTATTTTAAAAGCAGTCATCACCATATATCCCCACCATTCTGAGATAAATTTCTGAAGTTTTCTTCCCTTCAACAGGCAGAAACTAAATAACTGCACGTTGATATGCTTTGGTCGCAGTCGATAACAGTAATGTCATCAGTACAGTGCCTATAAGGATGGTATAGTGCCTATTTTAGGCATTGTATCATTGGTATGTGTACTACACGTTTAACAAACTGTGCCAACTACACGAAATGTGCCAACTACGCAAAATGTGCCAACTACACAAACTGTGCCAAAATTCGACAGTTATCTTACATATTAATTACCGCCTTTAAATAGCCCAATATTCGTCAACTTTCACGTCATATGCTGTCTTGCAGTGACTTCGAAGTTAAAGTTTTTGGTCATGCCTTATATATTAAAGGTCAATGTGGTAAATGTTCAATAATTTCACCTAATCGATTGCTAATTTATAAAAATGAAGATATTAAATTATTTGTCTTTCTTGTCATACTTTGAATCAATAAAAGGTTTTAATATAATAAAACATGCTTTAACTACACGTATTCACAATTAAAGAGAAGCATTACAAGCCCGATAAGATATTACAAACTTTATTACGACATTCTTCAAATTGTTGATTTATACCAATTTATTTATGATACTTTATCCAAGTCACGCAGCCTGCCTCTACAACCCTCTCAGTACAAATGCGATCGATAGAGGCTCATAAATAGGGAGTGATGCATAGGAAGTTATGCGCTCCCAATGCTACACTGTAGGAGTGCAAATCTTTTTTAAACATCTATGTTTTCTCCTTGCTGTAGACACGCAAAGATGTCGTTAATCTAAAATAAAAATTAACATGCACTAAAACCGATTGGATTGGAAAATATTTTCATCTCTTCTTTAATTTTCACTTAATTCTTTTTATGTATGAATGAAAACGTATCTTGTTAGATGTGCTTTACATTTGTTTTCCAGTGGGTGCAGAAAGTGTATTTATAGAAAGATCGCAATTCCACGAAGGAGTGTAAATAGAAGTTGTTTGTAGAAAGAACTCTTAAATGTACACTGTCTTGTGGAAATTTCAATGATTACCATTTTGAAATTTAATGAAATAAAATATTATTTTCTCGCGTGGTTCTTAACTCCACGATTGCAGCACACTGGATTAATTTTGCCCTTTTTATGCGCTTGTCAGGAATACCTATAGCTATAATGATAGTGTCGGATAATAATAGGTAAATGAAAACGTATTACGATTGCGTCACGGTTAAAATTAAGCTAATGAAATTGTCTCGGGTATTTTTTTGACAAATGATTGTTTCTTACCTGTCGAATAGAAAGTCAATAGGGATCATGCGGATTGAGTGACTTTCCGGTGTACTTTTAATTTTTCGTAGCTCCAGAAATTAGCTTACTTTGAAATCTTAAT
The DNA here is from genome assembly GCA_951213105.1 of Amaurobius ferox. Taxonomy (NCBI): domain Eukaryota; kingdom Metazoa; phylum Arthropoda; class Arachnida; order Araneae; family Amaurobiidae; genus Amaurobius; species Amaurobius ferox. Next base: position 40,747,182 of record OX578142.1, read on the forward strand.
GGTAGAATAGCACTTTAACTTTTGCTTATGTTTTGTAGAGCTTTGGCTTATATTTTGTAGAGCTTTTGTTTATACCTTGTAGATCCTTTGCTCATATTTTGTACAGCGTTTGCTCACGCTTAACAAGTTAAACGTGGGAGTAGTCTTTGCATTTAATGTGTTGTAATGCTAGCTTTATGCTATTCAATAAATACGTTGATAAGGTGTTAGCTAATGTTAAATAGCCTAATAATTAGCAAAAAAGTTTTACCATAATGGATGTAATGAACGAATGTAACGAATGTATTCATAACTGTGATACTAAAAACTTATGGAGGTAGCAACATAAATACACTATCCTATTTTATTTGTAAGTTGACTTTATGTTTATTCGTTCTATGTCTGTGCTTTTCATTGCAGTTCTACCATAATTCTATATTTTTAGATGAATTCTGCTATCGTAATGGCAGATTGCAGCCAATGAAACTGTGTTACCAGCAGGAAACAAGATAATGCCATATACTATGTGCTACAATTTTGCGAAACGAAAAAATATGTATAGATACAACTGCGGATTTTCATATAGCTTTATAATCTAAGATCCTTATAGATACAGCTTTACAACCTAAAAACAGAAAAGTAACAGGGGCATCTCAAGTTCATTAGAGTAACAGGGGTGTTTCAAATTCATTTAAATAACAGAGGGTAATAAAATGTGTGTGTGAGGTGATTATTAAGAAATAATAAAACTATTTGAGTAAGGTATAAAAACGCGAGCATGATCGAGATAGATTATTTTATCTAAGATCTTATGTATTTGAGAGACAGCGAAAGAGAGAAAAATTATGAGTACTAAGAAACGCAGGTATGTGTAATAATTAAATTGCAATAAAGTATTCGAGTGGGATGTCAATATCTTAAGTGTATTCAGACCGAAATAAAATTACTAATTGTTTCAACTTTGAAATGACTGGAAGGAAGCAGGGAGGGGTTTGTGATAACAAACCGGGAGAGATGGGAATATTAAATGTGGAAAGGAGTGAAATTGGCGTCCATGAACGCTAATGTCTGCAAAGGGAGATGGAACTGTTTGGGATAGGGTATGTCAAATACCTGTCTTTTCGTTTGGGATTGACGCTATCCTACTCACAAGCAAAAGGTTAAAACAATATATAGATTCGTGAAAAGTGCAAAAACTTTATCATTTTACATTCTGTATATGGATTTCCATATACAGAAATGCAACTCGGCGGACATTTATTTTACCGGAACCAAAGCCTGGCCCGAGTCCATGTCGATCTCTAAAAATAGTAAAAATTGTCTTAAAGAAATCCTAATTCAAAATTTAGTGAAATTTGCATTTTTTTTTATTATCATCAATACTTTTTATTACCAATATAATATTCTTATAGAAAATAATGAGAATCAGGATCATAATAGTAATCAATTTTGTTTCACAAAAGACAACAGCTAATCGAAACGTTATCATAAGTTTTTTGTTTTAATTTAAATAAAATAAGAAAAATATTATTTTCTTTTTGTAATAGTCCTATTTGGGTAAAATAAAATAGCAAACAAATTAAACAATATTTAACAAATTAAGACACTGTTTCATTGGCATCAAAATGTTAGAGTATACTAAACTCATTATTATAAGAACTAAAGAATAAACAGATTTTGATATCCAATATCATTTCAAGAGGGATGATACTAAATAGCAACTCCTGATTGGGGTGCAAATGTCTGTTCTAGAATCTGACGGCCTCTCTCCAACATCTGTTAGTTTATAATTTTACTTGGTTGTAACAGGTGGGTTATTCATCACGAAAAATAACCACTGCACAATTCTACTTCGGGTAATGGCCCAATCATACTTGCCTCACTTACAAATTCCATTTCCAGCCAATCTATTGATTCTTTGAAAGTATGTTCATAACCACGAAGCGTATAACATATGCTTACTAGAAATGGCAAAAAATATTGTATTTGGATTGGCAACAACTCGATATTAGTAACCCTATTCGAGTAAGAAAAATTAGCACAATAAATAATATTCAACAAATTAAGACACTAATTTATAAGGACAAACTCAAACAAGGTAATTAAGTGCAAATTAATTGGCACCAAAAATTTGAAATATACTTTTTAAAACAAGCAAAGAATGAAAACTTTAATACAATTCATTTTTGCCCTAAGAAGCAACCTTCCTAAGAGGGACGAACCTTAACAAGCAACACAACCTTCGGATTAGGGGAAAAGTTCCCTACCAGAATCAGACCAATGAAGAGCAAACTTCCTCCAAAATCAGCTTGGGTAGAATTTTACCTGGCTGTAACAGGTGGGTTGTTCATCAGGAAAAGTAACCACTGCACAAGCTTCCTCTGGATAATAATATAATCATACTTCGCTCAACACCAACCTCTTTTCAAGCCCACATATAGAGTCATTAAAACGTTAGCAACCACCAAACGTATAATTTATGAATTGTATAAATGGCAATAAATATTGGTATTAGGAATTAAATTAGTAACAATTCTATATTAATAACTTCATTCGAGAAAACAAATTACCACAATATTGAATATTATTTAATAAATTAAGACACTAGTCCATAGTCCATTGGCACAAAAAATTCAAAGCATAAAATGCTTATTAAAAGAACACAATTTAAAGAATGAAAGACGGACAGACGCACCCAACTTCGAATTAGGGGAAAAGATCCCTACCCAGAATCTGACCAATGAAGCTCAATTCCATCCCAAATCTGTTTAGCTAGAATTTAACTGGCTGTAAACAGGTGGGCCGGTCATCAAGGAAAGTAGCCACTGTGCAAGCTTAATTCAGGTAATAGTCCAGTTGTACTTAGCCCACGTAACAGTCTCGTTACGAGCCCACCTACCAAGCCATTGAAAGGGCGTTCCCAGCTCTCAAGCATATAATTTATGACTTCTAGAAAGGCACGAAGTATTGGGATAAAGAAATAGATTGGTAACAATTTGATATGTTTATGTCGGCCTGTTAAACAGATATTAGCTCGTCATTTATGAAATAATTTAGGCTCTAATATAGTAATGAATTTATTTCGGAAATCAAAATTTTTATAATATAGACCGGGCCAAGTTGATATTGATTAGGAAAACATTATATCAATGGCGAAAAATATAAGCAAACAATGTTTTATGGTGTGCAAATTATTATTTTCGATGTTAAAAATATAAAGAATAAAATAATGAAAAGAAAAAAAAATACATATATAACACATTACTTTGATACAATAAATGAAGCTGTTGCTTGTGAGAATACAACTTTTTAGTACTTCATTGAAGAAAAACGATTAAGCAAATTATTTAAAAGTGTCATGTAATTAAAAGTGTCAGGTATTAAAAGTGTCATGTAATTTGCCTACACCTGCTTTTCCTTGTACTTGAAAATTATTTACTCTGTGTTATTAATACTTCGTCTTATCCGACATTTTTTTTCACTAACTTAATTAATTAATTTTTAATTTTGTCACTGGGTTGTCCGTAAAAGTTGATAAGGCCAGTTCTAAATTATCGTCTTAAGAACAAACTAAAAAAAATAATTAGATGTAAGTGAGATAAATTAATACACGGTATCAACTTGCATCACGTTAAACATGTGGGTCCGTAAGTCCTTCCGAGAGGTTGGTGGTAGGGGAAGGAGGGTACGGTCCCTGTGGATGCCTCCCCCACTGAGTTCTGGTCTAAATTGGGTGGCACTTCCCGGCCGTCCATACAGTTACCTTACACCTTTCTGGTAGGTCGGACGGTCTGGGTCTCAACAACAACAACGGTATCAACTTGCACATTATAAATGTATCAACTTGCCCCATTATAAATGTATCAACTTGCGCCATATAGCTGTATGTCGTTTTAATTATGGTATGCAGAGAAATGGCAAACAAATACCCAAAATAACGAGATTATCTAAACATTCAGTTCCGAAAGTTTATCTAAATTATTCAGAAGACACCAAAGCGCATAGAACAATTTAATTTACATTGTAAACAGATTTGCCAGGATAATATTTACTCACGGTAGATTTGCTTAGTTTCGCCATTCCAAACTTGCCACTTATACGCGGGTTTTATGCTTATAAATATTTTTATGTTTTTATAATTTTTCTAAATATCTATTTAGTAAATTTTTAAATATTTCATATAATTTAAATCAGTACCTGAAGCATAGAATGTTCAATAATGATGGAAATGGAACAAAAAATAATAAATGTTGCGACTGGCTAAATTAACATATATGGTATACACAACTTCGTCGTGTCCAAATTGTTCACTATACAAGGTTCACTGTAAATGTACAATAAAACTATACAGAAAATATGGAATCTTTGCTGTATTGTCTTCACAATTAGAGGGACAGATGGAAATAGACATTTTATAACCACAATACACTCATATTGAAGGTATATCCAGAATTTCAAGAATGGGGAGTTATAACCGAATGGGTGGTATAGGGGATTTATAGTGTTGGATTTCATTTTCGATTATGATTCCAATGGAGAACTAATGTAGTTCTTCAGTCATCGTTGTTATGACTCGAATAATAATTTTATGGGAGGGGGGAGGCAAAATCCGCGGGGTAAATTGCGAAATTTTGCGAGCGAGGATATGCATTGACATTTCTAAAGCAAGTCTTCCAGTTACGAAGCAGTAATACAAATATTATAAGACGTAGTTCAATAAGACTTATATCATATTTTTTTTAATTGATACTTATAGTTACAAACCATTCAAATTCTGGTAATGTCATCAACACTGATACATGGAACCGATATTTACATTTAAGCGGACGACGGTTTGATACATTATATTGTATACACAGATTTTCTTCTTTAATGCAGTGTCTGTTGTTCGTAACACGTTTAAAAATCTAGAAAGCATAGCTCGGTATCGAAACTGTCTGTAGTTAATGACAGAAGAGGATGGCGACGTTATGAAAACTACATTTTTCGTATTTCAGAATTCTATCGAACCTTTGCTGGCACGAAATTCTTTTACACTCACTTAGAATATTCGCATTTTAGTGGGTTCTCACCTTCAAACATAGGAATGTGGCTAAAACCAAACAAGTCGCCATCGCCTAAAAGGTCAAAGAATTTGATATATTTGATATTCGCGAAATTTTAGAACTACCTTAAAATTCGTAAAAGAAAAAAAAAGGCTTTGAAATTCGCGCAGTAGAACAATATTCTGAAACTAAAATTATAGTAGTATATTTAAACAATTAAAATTTTAAAATTCAGATTCCTCTTCTTCCTCTAAAATGCTCTTAAAAAACTCGTGGAAACTTGCACCGCAAAATAATTACTAGTCTAGTTATGACTTCCTCCCTGATTTTGCCATTGATGGTTTTATCAGATAGTTCCTAAAGCACTTTAGGACATTTAAACCTCTTTTCCCATGTATAATACCATTTTCAAAGTACTTGCGCATACTTGATCATGGAAATGAGTTTCAAAAGTTTTACGATTCTTGCTTAACTATGCTAAGTGTTTTCGCTCAGGAAGTTCGTATATGCCTAATGTCCTCCACGTATAAGTCAGTTTGTTAAACTTATTTCTATCTAAAAGAAATCTAATCAGCCGAAACCGAAAACCAAACTAATGCATCTTAATTTGCATATTATTTTGACTATGATTAGTTTAGAGAAAATAAATTTAAAATCAAATCAAATTAAAAGCAGCAAACATTTATTATAACAATTTGTTTATTAATTTTGTTTATTATACAGTAGTTTATTATTCAAGAAAATTAAGGGTGTGTGTGTATTTGCTCTTTTTACAACTCCACTGAATATGACCTGAGTTCGGGGGATCAATTTTTTTAAAAAAAGAACTGAACCGTTTAAAAAAAGAACTGAATCCCTGAACCGTTACTGGTTTTGAACAAAATATTTATTGCAGAAAAATTGTAAAATCCCTACTTTAAAGAGTTTTGTGTTCACTGGTCATTTTATCACCTACACCTTGCTGATGAGAGGTCTGCGAAACCATGGTCCACGGATTGTGATGGATGATCAATTGAGCACTTTCTTGCTTTTATACAACGTCCGGCTGCAGGGCAGAAGTCACTGCACTAAAATTTGGAGCTAGCTTTAAATGTGAAATAAGCGGCAAATAAAGCGCTATATTAACTTTGAGAACGCCCTCTATGGATTAAAATGTTCGCGTCTTCAACAAGGCATTCTTTCTCACGCGATGCTTTCCGAGATATATGACGTCTAGTTTTCATCAAAAGGGACAGGCACTGCTGCGAAATCAACTGGCCAATGGGAAGAATTTTTTTTTTATTAGAGAATCACCCAAAGGAGAAAAAAAAATTACCCCAACCTCACTTTTACGCACTTATAATTTTAATATATAGATTTTTTTTTAAATCAAAATAGAGGTAACAGAAAATTCTAAAATATTTTTGCCAATATTTAAATATATAAAATTTTGTTCGACTTCTTATTGAGATAACCATTGCGAGCTCGCTGGGTTTCACGGACAACACTGGAATTCACTTGTTTAGAGGATTGAAACTATCAACTGTTCAACACATTTGAATTTCAAAAACACAATGAGATCTAGAGTTTGAAAAAGCATACATATGCAAATGAATTATAATCCGCATTCAACTGGTATACATCCTGTATACAACTTGCACACAGCCGTAAAATGAAAAGGCATTGAAGAGCTCAACTCCAGTCTCTTACATGGTTCCCTTCGATGAGAAGTTAAAATCTTGTCCCAGGAGAGCCATCGTTAGCAAGTGCATCGACTGGCCAGTGCGAAGATTTGCGTTCGATCTGCGGGATAGACACCGTTGCAATGACGCCTGAACAGGGACTAACAGTAGATTAGATTTAATGATGATGGTGGTAAAAAAATACCTATTTAATTATCAGTGAAACCTAAATTTTCAGTGATACCTGCGAAATATGGCGCCAGCTTCGACATCATGACCACACAACATGGTAGCCTGGATTGAAGATTATGAATGTCATCGTTCAAACTTCAGAGGGAGTAGAATGCATGTCCACTTCGACAAATAAAAGTTGGAATATTGTCTCAGGGCCGCCTATACAAAGTGTAGGACCCCATATAAACATTTATTACAGCCCCCCCCCCCCCCACTACATACTATTTTGTTTATTGTGAATCCTTCTTGTCTTCCCATCCTAAAATAACACCGTGGCCGGTCTCTCCTAACGCCCGCCCCTACTCATTCGAGTAGTGTCCGCCTCTCTAATGGAAGGGTCTGTGTGTCTTATCCTTATCACCATATTACCATGTTTATATGTTGGTCAGCATCACATTAGTCGGTTTTGAAATCCTTCGACCAGTCACGTTACAATATCTGTATGAAAAATTGCAGTACACTATTTAGCTACCAATTTTCAAATAATAACGTATTATCTTACAATAATTAATTGTCATCTATAAATGGTATGTTAACAATAGGTGCCGTTATCTGACTATGCATTGTCATGACAGCAAGAATGAATCATAACATTCAGTCCACGCGCTCAGTGGAAGTACAATAGAAAGCGGCATGGCTTGTGTTGTGACTCAATGGGTATTTAAAACCTATAATCAAGCTAGAAACGTTAACCCCACCCCCACCCCGGAGGCGAACACAGGAAAAGCGAAATCCACTAAATAGGCGGGATAAGTCAGCATTACGCAGAAGGTAAATAACTCGAACAAAAAAGCAAATTTTTACCTCTATATCCTCTCATCTGATACTATACATTAAAAAGAAATGAAAAGCGAAAGATTCAGTTTAAGGTTTCCGAGTATTGAAATACGTTGCTTTAATTTTATATAACTTTATATATATAATTTTACACACATATATTTTATCTTTTAATGCTATATCTGATGCTAAATTTCACAGAAATGTAACATGAAATTTACTCTCTTGCAAGTTTTCCTCTTTTTCTTTTTTTCAAGTTCTACCCCATAATTTTGTAGGTTTGCCACAGCGAGGCCCAGAAAATAAGATAGCGGGTAAAAATGTGTATTATTTCACTTTTAAATGTTTTTTTAGGTCTTGCACGGAAACCTATAATCAAATTTCGGCAGCCCTGACTCACAAAGAAATAAATTACTATATGGCTGTATTCTGGCGGGACACTGTTATTTTCAAGCCTTTGAATCTTTTCTTGGAATTTAATGGGTTATTTTTCGTTGTTCAACAAAGAAATTTTAGCTTATTTGTGTTCCACGGAAGTGGCCCCTTTACATAATAACACTTACCAAAAGTTTAGAGTCTATCTGAAAGATGAAGCAGTGTAATCTGGCTGTTAAATTCTACTATCAAATTTTAATGGCTTTGCAAAAGGAAGTGAGTACGTTTGAATAATGATTAAAGGTATGTTTTATTTGTTGGGTAGTTCTGCAGTTTGTGTAAATAAGCAAAATAGTGCTTATATTCCCAGAATCCGCCTATAGTTGCATCCTCAAATTTAAGATAACACTCCAATTGCAGGTAACAGTATCCATTGACTGGTCTAGGTCACCCATAGGCATCTATGAAGTCACCAGTGGGGCTTCTGGCGGGGGGGGGGGGATCTGGAAAGGCTTTTCCACCCCCCTTTTTTTGTCGCCCCTGGAGGTCAGGTTCTGTTAGTTTCTGTCCCCTGGTCGATGTTATAAATGTGCAAAGATTCAGCCTTGTAAATCATTTAGGACTGCTGGAGGGTTTACCATATGTAATATTTTTCTGTTGGGGGAGGGGGGCGCCCTCATAGTTTGGGGATCAATGTTATGGGAAACATATTTTAGGCAGCTTTTAACATCTTTCATTATTGTTTTAAAGTTTGAATGATTTTGCTTTTAATTTTTTTGTTGGATCATTTTCACGGCATTTCCGTTTCGGCATGGAGAGAGGGGAGGGGGTCTCCCGAGATTGTTCAACAATCTCTCTCTCTCTCTCTCTATATATATATATATATATATATATATATATATGTATATCTTACTGTGCGTTTCAAAAAGGTGCATAAATCGAAAAATTTGGACACATTTTTTTTTCATCAAATTTAAACAATTTGATAGCTAAGGATTTGTTTTGAATATTAATTTACAAAAAAAGAAATGTTTGGCATAAATCTAATACAGTTCCGATTAAAAGAAGCAGTGATTAAAACTTATTAGGAAAGCTGGAAAGTATCGGATGGTTGCTGGGTTGAAAGTATCGGATGGTTGCTGGGTTGAAAGTATCGGATGGTTGATGGTTGGATCTGCTAGTGTTGTTGTTGAGACCCAGACCGTCTGACCTACCAGATAATAGAAAAATTAGAACATAGGTTGTGCAGAGGTAATTGCGCACTGCCTCACCAATAAGAAGTATGTCATTATTTATATTTTCTTTCATAACAGCATAATAATAACAATAAGGTAAAGAAGCTTACCTTTTCTGTACAAAGGGGCGTAGTTCACTATTTCGATCCAATTCCCTTAAAGGCTTAAAAAATATGGTTTTATTATGTTCGGTTTTTTCTTGATGTCAGGCATCTTTGTGACACGGAATAATTGCACTTGATTGAAAAAAAAGAGATTATTTTATTATATTCTGCATTAAAAGTTACACTTAAAAGAAACGAGCCTTTTTCTCTGTACTAATACAAAAGCAGAAGAATACACACAAAAAAAAGGAACTTAGAGTTCACGCAAATGTAGCTGTATATGTTTTTATGAAGCGCGCGCAGATCACATGATATAAACAAATTCCTTTTCTTGCGGAAGGAGAGAGTAGGGGATAAAAAAAATGTCAAAAGTGCATGAAAGTGGTGTTTTTTGGATACGTTTTTCGCAGTGATAAGAGATCATTCATTTCTAACACCAGAAAGGTGTAAGGTAACTGTTTGGACGGCCGGGAAGTGCCACCCAATTTAGACCGGAACCGAGTGGAGGAGGCATCCACCGAGACCGTACCCTCCTTCCCCTACCACCAATCTCTCAGAAGGACTTACGGACCCACATGTTTAACGTGATCGTACTCCGCATGAACACGGCGGCAGTTGTAGCAGCGTGCAAATCCAGCGCGCAAACCACCGGGCTACCGCGCCCTAAATGTGCCAACAGCAGGATCTGTTAGTGCATAGTTTTTCTGTCTATTGTTCATATTTTTGTCATACTTTTACATGTGCGAAAAGATAAAGAAATACAGATAATTATTTATTCCAGTATTTTCTTTTAATTTTGTTTCTGTGGGACTCCAAATAACTTTTGGCCCCGTGCTCTAGCTTGTGTAAAAACAGCCTTGAAGGCCCAGTTGTAGCCAAAATGTTCACTCTCTGGCCTTTGGATCCTTAGAAGCTAGCCTTGCATTCATGATTAAAGGATTTGAATCCTTGCTTCGGAAAGATATTATATGTATAAATAATTTAAGGAATTTTTTGTTTGCCTTATGCGCGCTGTATCTTGATTTATGGGCAATTACTTCGCTTATTTTTTCCCTTATCATTTTCACAAAGCGTTTTTACGCTTTGATCATATACATACAATTCGACTGTTTGGTTATGCCCCGTTATTTTAATTCGGCATTTGGAAAACGAGTATTTAAGCGACAAGCTGGTTGATGGGTCGGAATGCAATAACTGTGTCACAATATTTTAAAGTTCCGATATAGTAAATTTTAAATCCAGTAGGATGAGGTTATAACAAGTAGCCTGGCACCCACAATTTTCTAGTTAAATCCAGACGCTCTTTAAATCCGTTCTGTAGCAAAGCTATATGTAATTTGAGAAGCGAGCAGTAAAGGCGTGGAAAAGGTGATATTAGTATCATACTCCCATATAGCTGTAATAATGTGTAACATCACAGTAGAAATAGTAGACATTTATTTCTGCCCAGCCTGGGAGCCCAATTTGATACATCGCCATCAAAATGCAATTCGGTCACAGTGCTACTTTCTAAGAACTATTATTTCATAATTTCTTTGAGATATATTCACTCTTTGAGATATATTCCTTTCTTGGGAACACGGTCCCCGTTTCTTTTGGCTGACATAATTCACGATGCCACTATCAAATTTTTTCTTTTCAACTCTGCACTAATTTATACAAATAACTGAATCATTTATATTTGGTTTTATGTTCAGACTTATAACTGAATCATTTGTGTTTGGTTTTATGTTATTTGGTTTTGCGAATTATAGGTTTCAAGTAAAATTTAAAATTTAGTTTTTTCCCCGAAATATCAAAGAATGTAATCTGGATGAAAACACCAATTTGCAAAAGTTCGCCATTACTAAAATATACCCACGTACCCCAAACTACCCTTTCACATGTCCCCAGGATGCACGCACCCTAGTTTGGGAAACAAATCGTCCATCTCGCTTTGTTGCTGAGTTCTTTATCCTAATTTTTTAAATTCTCCGCGACCGGCGCTACAATCACTTTTATTCGATATGGTAACTTTACTATACATAGACCTAACGTGTACACTCATGGATTTTTCCTTACAAAGTTATTGAGGTGCGGACTTCTCTAATACCCCTGTAAAATCGTGATATACATTTAACTCGTAAACAACACAGCAAAAAAAGTAGTTTTATAACGTATTCCCTTTCATTATTTGTATGTAGCTTATATGTATGAAAAATGCTTTTATTAAAATGCATGTAAATTAAATGCATGAATGTCAACGACTTATCAAATTCGGACATTCTAATTGCTCCGGTTCTCAAGTTATCCCCCCCCCCCTCCAAAAAAAAAATAAATAAAGTGTATTCATCTCGCGGATTTAAAACGGACTAAGCCAATACGAGATAATTTTCGAATTCAGAATTAAAATCTACCACAAAGGACAACGATATATCAAACTTCATGTTACTGTGGCCAATGGAACCTGATTAGTTAGGGTCTCAAAGATCTGAAACACATTGATAAACAAACAAACACACATCAGATCAAGTAAAAAAATCTCATGTGAACAGCACATAACTGTCGCTACATAATGCAAGTATTTTACTTCTTTCAGTGCGAAATAATGATGAACAAGATTCACTGCACAATGTTTTTGACGCTGGAAAGTGCATTGACATTGGCCGCTTTTCTGAATGGCGACATGTAAAATTATTTTAAAATATCCAATTTACTTATATTTATCGTAAATGTAACTTATTGGAAATATTGCTAATATCTTATACTCGTACTTATTGAAACTATTGCTTATAATTGGAGATATTATTAACATCTATTAAGCAAAATGTACTCGCATTATATTAAAATATATTAATTATTATTTCATCAATTTGGCGTCATTTTTGTCAATTTGGCGACATTTTCGTCAATTTAGTCTCTCATTAAAAAGTCGTTATGTTGACGCTATTTCACCAAATTAGTCGCCAAAATTGTCGCCAAAATTTTAGCAACTCTGTGTTACATATTTCATAATACTTACTACTGTTAAATTTTATGTATTTTTTTAGATGCATTTATTTGAAAAAACGTACAATATGTTGACAACGGTTCAAGCTAGCGTTCTAAACTTTATATCATTAGTTTTCAAATTAAATACGTACAATATAATTATTTATTTAGCGTTATTGAATGCCCTAATTTTTTTATGATTGATGCTTTTCTAAAAAATCATTCGAAAATTTGGGGGGGTATTCTGAATGTTCGATCGCGTTAAAATCAATAGGGTTCCAATGTTCACGGATCGTAATAATCGTATCAAATTATGTTCAAAACACTCTATTCGTCTGCACACACACACACACACACACACACACACACACACACACACACACACACACACACACACACACACACACACACACACACACAGACATCACCTCAAAAACGTTCAATTCGAGTTCAGAGATAGTTGAAGCGTGTTCCGCCGTCAATAACTCGAATTCACAATTTCACAGTATTTTCCCACATTTTCACAGTATATGCATGTAACGAAAGTGATAAAATGTTGGAAAAATGCTTATGAAAAAGATCTTTCACTGCCTACATTCACCATGGCAGCATGTTTAATTGAAATGTTTATATAAATTCCCTAAGATAAATATGCTTGACTATAAAGCATCAACATTTTCACTTTTCCTAATAATAATATTTATCTTTCTTGTCTGTCTGTGGGAGAAAGGATCAGCGCAGCACTATTCCCCATCAGACAAGCTAATGTGGCACACTATAAAAAAAAAAAAAAATACTTCTCAGACCAATTCTGCTAACTACTTGTTGCGTACCGGTATTTTTTCTTTTCACTCCCTCTCTCTCTCTCGGAAATAAAAAATAACAACTTTCTAGGAAAAGGAGCGAGACGAGTTTCTTCAAAGTTAACTTTGACCTAAGACGGTAATCACCTAACGCAGTAACTCAACTTTATTATTTCGGGAGTACATGGGCCGTGTCTTTTACGACTTTTTGGGTCAAAATACTTAATATAACTCAAAAAAGCACATCGTTCAGGTTTTGCAAAAGTTCTTTGCCGACAAAACAGTAGTAGGTGGTTTGTCCCTGGCAGATTTATGAACGGAGTAATTAGGCTCGGAGGAGAGAGGTTAGGCATTTTGACATTTTTATCTACCATGAAACTTTATGTGGAATGTGTACAAGAACAGACATGGGAAATGATTGGAAAAGCATTTTTGAGTCAAATGCTCCGAGTTCTGTGAAATTCCTGATATCATAGTGGTTTCCCAAGGACCGGATTAAGTCCTTGAGGCGGTAGGCCAGTAGTGTAACTAGTATTAACGTGGTTAAGCTGTACTTGGGTGCCCAAGAAACATTAGGACTCAAAACGAGCTGGGAAATTGGCGGCACCTTGAATAAATCATTCCCCTCCTTCCCTCGTAAATTTTATTGAAACGTATTTTGCTGTTATTAAAAGACTTAGGTATTTAGTTATTTATGATTAATTAAACTGATTTTAATAATAAACTAGTGAGAATCCTTGAAAATTACAGGGATTTGTTTTTTTCACTGCAAGTCAATAAATGTAAAGGATCTTTATGCTTGATTTTTTTATATCAAAGATAGCTCCAAAAAGAATATTTTAGTATGTATTTTATATAGTATTATTTACTGTAGTAAATCGGCTCAAAATTATCTTATTAAATCGATTTTGATATTCTCTTTCTCAAGTGAGAATAATGGCGGAAACGCTAAGTATCGGTTAGGCTTAACTGTAAGCTTATGGGAACTTTTACTCTGGTCTAAGGATTAATCAGCTGAAAGTTATAAAATATAAACTTGTATATATTGTGTATAAAGTTTTATCATTGCAAAAATGTATTTAAAAATAACGTAATTTCTTATTTTATTAAAAGTGAATAACGTAAACAAACCCAAATCGTCGATCATGAGCATTTGCATGCTGCCATTCGTAAAACTATAATAACGTACGTCAATTACTCACACTCGAAATTGTGTTGTTTGATGCGAAAACAATTTTGAACAATATATCTATTATTTGTTAAATATAAATAGAAATGTTTCTCAAAGTTTCATAAACGCAGGGTCCTATCAAGTTCGAGGTGGCATCAAAGACAAAGAATGTACATTTACGATGGCTTCACTTTGCACTTATCTTCACTTCACACAATAGCAAACGAAGACAATGCATGAAGAAAATAAGTACACGTAAATAGCGCATGAAGTGAATGTAAATGGTCTAAGATTCTAACGGTTTTTGAATATAAGCTAAAGCAGTTATATTATGTTAAATATATATATGTATGTATATATTTAAATATATATATATATAAATATATAAATATATATATATTTCAGATGTGTTAAAATAGTTTCACAAACTATTTTAACACATTTGAAAATATTTTTCATTCAATTGTCTATGGCTGAGAAAAGTTGAAATAAAATTAGTGAAGTTTCGGAGGCTCAAAATTTAAGAACCCCAAAATAAAATAGTTTTATTAAATACTTTTATTTGAGAAGGTGGGTTGAGCTAAAATTTTGCACCCGAAATTTTAGTTTTAAGAATGCTATTTTTTTTAGGGGGTTGGGGGGGGGGGTTACATATTGCTTAAGGGACTAAAATTCCTAGATATGCCGCTGCGGTAACCAATAAAAAATTTAGTGCCCTCTACATAAATATGTAAAACATGTCATTTATAAAATTTTCATTTCGTCATCTACGTCTAACATTTTATGTCACACTAATGGTATAATAGTTGTCGACTAAACTCGAATTGAGGGGGGGGGGGGCTGCTAAATTCCCTTTTCCAGTAAAGAGAACTAATATAATTATTCAGTCAATGAGGAGGGAGCAACCACCTCACTTTGCCTACACCTCTGGTGACTGTTAACCAAATAAGTATCCCTAAATGACATCCGAAAAGTTGTTTAAATCTCATTTCTCCTATACAATGCCATTTTCAAAGTAGTTAAGAATACTTAATCATGCAAATGACCTTCAAAAGTTTTACGATCCATACTTATCTCCTTTAACTGGTTTCGCACGCAAAGTTTGTGGGTCATTATCTAATGACCTCCAAGTCTAATTTCAACTATCTTAGGAATGAGAGGGCCATATTATCCGGCGCTTACTGGGACAGAAAGGGGGACATTTCTTGAAGGATGAGTTTTCCCGGTACTCACATTTTCAATTGAAATAATTGGAACAGACTGAGTGAGAGATGTGCGTCAGAAGGATTAAGTTCTAGTATGGTAATTTTTTAAATACTGCGCATCTGTTGCTTTCATACTCCTCTGCGCAGATCATTTGTAGATAAGGTGTTTGTGTCTTAGATATTTTTGCATATCGCATTCAGACCTCTGCTTGAAAGGCTGCAAAAGAAGCATTTGAAAGAATACGGAATTTTGTGAATCTGTAAGTATATTATTAAATCCTTATTTATTATATTATTTTATAGATATTTTAAAATATATTTCATTATTTTCATAATAGAGTTGGACAATGTAAATTATAGTACGCTATAAAAATATGTAACCCTATAGGTAGTCCTCTTATGGTAAAGGATAAATTCGGTTGCTTTGTAGGAAGCAGAAAGTGTTTTTTTTTTAATTAAAAAATTATCAAGGAAACGTGCTCGTTTGTTTAGGTCAGTTTTTGGAGTTGACTGAAATATATGATTTTGGTACTCACCTTTTCATGAGCACCAGATCTTACCAGGCGCTGCATTTTAAGAAATGGGATATGGCACCTTTTAGAAAACATTGTTTAACTTTAACAATGTGTAATTAAAGCTAAAAAAATATAGATCAAATTACTCAAGCACTGGTCTGGTAGAGACATGGTTTTGTGTTTTTTATGATTTGGGGCTCATTTAACATTTATAAAGGATTTATTTTGGCTTTTGCCCATTCAAGTAATATTTGTATTGTCCATATTTTGGTTTTTCAAATTGCTTTATATCAAAATGTTATTGTTCTACTCTAAAAGTTATTTTTGGCTTGAAGAGGCAAATGTTTAAATTCTTATTTTGATATTGTTTAAATTTTTGTTTTGATATTCTTGCCTTATTGACTGAATAAGGAATATTTTCTTCTATTTTAAGAGTCTACATTTTTAATAATTTTTCCTGGCCGTCCAATTGCTATGCATTGACGTCAGTTGAACGGCCTAGGTAGTGAATGCGTAAGTATTGTGATGAAGTTGTGATTACATCAAATTTTAACATTACCTTATAAAAAACATCTAAAAAAATCATTAATTTTTTTTCCTGTTTTTTTAATCTTGTTTAGTATTTTTAATTTCCTGTTTCTTTTAATCTTTACCGGAGAGTGGGGGTCATAACTCCCCCCGGCCAGTTATTGATACTTTTCATTTCTTTGCATTCTTTATAGAATTTTTAAATGTTTAATTTTTGGATTTTATGGATAAAACAATATATAACACAATAAAATATAACACAAATAAAAATTTAATCTAACGGTGTAGTTAAGGGATTATATTAACCAATCTTTACCACATGTTATTCTTTTTGAATTGCATATATATATATATATATATATATATATATATATATATATATATATATATTTGAAATGTAATAATAAGAATTATGTAAAAATAAAAAAAATAAAAATACAATTAAAGTAATATTAACATCACCATAGAAGCAAATTCACGGCCATAATGCCGATAAGAGAAAAGAACAGAACCTTCCCAAATTCGATGATTAATCAGAATAAAATTCCTCTTCAGGTCTGAGTATTTAATTCTAATTAACATGTAAATGTAACATGAATTATGTAAAAAAAAAATATATATATATATATATATATATATATATATATAATTGGAGAATTATAATTTACTTGTATTATATATATAATTTACTTGTATTATATATAATTTACTTGTATTATATATATATATATATATATAATTGGAGAATTATAATTTACTTGTATTATATATACTAGAGACTGAGCATTTATTGAAATATTCTGTACAGCAAAAATGAAAATAAGATGGTCTGAAGTGATTATTTGATATCAATAGTGACTATACGACAAGCTTGTGAAGATGATAAAGAGAACATTATAAATAAAACATTATAATTGAAACGTTATAAATAAAACGGGTATTAAATTGGTATAAAATACTCCTTTTTCCCTATTCCATATATAAGTTAAGGAATTGAAAAAGAATAACATGTGGTAAAGATTGGTTAATATAATCCCTTAACTACACCCTTAGATTAAATTTTTATTTATGTTATAAATCATATATGTAATACAGGTACTTCAGGTACTAATCTCCTTGTTCCCTGCATAAACATACATGCTGTGAAGCAAGAATAGTGTAAGATGAAAACTTGCAAAACAGAAAAAATATTTTTGCACTTGGAGCTAGGCCTTTCTGTCTCTCAAAAATTTTTTTGAAAATGAATAAATTGAAAAAAGTGAAAAGCATTTCCTAAACCATGTACGTTATCATGGGCCATACCTGGTTCGTTAATGCTGATTCTACGTTTCTGTGTGTATTACAGTAAATTGTATTACAGAAATAATGCACGGTAGCCCGACGTAGAAAATGGATAAGATATAAATATAAAAATAATCAAATAAAATAATCACATATACCAGCGTATGGCTGTGTATTTATGAGAATACAATGTTATGTATAAGATGAAAAAGAATGAGAATAATAATAATAATAATAATAATAGTAAAATTACATAAAATGATTTACCCATGTGCTTCTAACATTGTAGAGTAAGTGATATTGATTAAGCTTTTTCCAAATCAAAGCAGATTACAGTTAATTTGATAGACTAAGAGTGCAACTGTTGGAAGTGAAACATGGAGATGATAAACTGTCTAATATTTTTTTATTCTAAAATGTTTGAGATTGATTTGTCTATGTGTTGCTGTAATTGGAGCAAGGTTTTAAATTTAAAATTAAATTGCGTTTTAATAAATGAAAAAATAAGATTTGGCGGATATGTATTTTGTATAGTAGTGTTCATGAATTTAATAAGATGTTATTTGTGGTTATATGATGTACTTAACTGTTTTATTCTTAATAACTGATTATTTATAATATTTTTATATACTAATTTTGATACATTGGATGAATAATGTTGAATTTTATTTACTTTGAAGTTATATGATTCAGTTTTGTCGTATATTTTAATTTTTAATGTGTCTTCATTTTGAATTTTTAATCTAACGTCTAGGTAATTGATCTACTGTGATGTATATAAATTTTCATTTAGTTGTAGATCAGGAGGATAAATCTGAAAGTTTAACATTGTGCCATCATTAGTAATTTTGTTAATAATTAGATCATCAATGAATCTGTACATGATATGACGGTTGAAATGGTACCGAAGTTCGTAAAAATGTAGATAAAAGTTGGCTAGTATTGAGGATGAGATTCTTCCCTGTGGAATTCCATTATTTAATTTGTATATGCAATTACCCTGAGAGAGATACTGGATGAACAGAATGAATTTTAGCAATGTTTTGAATTTTGGAATAGAGATGTTTTGATTGAATAAATTATTCATAAAAATTCAGTATGACTTTAAATAAATCATGGATATCAATGTTATTAAAGAGGTCTTTGAAAACAAAAATTTTAATATCATGTATGTAAGTTAGTTGGCGCCCCATCATTGTTAGTTAATCTGTATTTATTCTTATCTGTATTTATCTGTATTTATTATGAAAAGAACATTAATCCAAGCTTGCATAATATGCACATGTTTAGATACTTAGATGACATATATTATGTGTATCCCTTAATAATATTCCTATAGTATTTAACTTTTATCCTAATAATTTACAATTACATGTAAGTAATAATGACTCTAATGTTGAAAACTTTTCAGATTTAAATTGAAATTTACAAAATTGTAATATGGTTATAAAATTGTATAATAAAAGACAGGATTTTAAATTTAATACATCAAATATTCAACATTTTGACTCCTGTTTGCATATATCTGTTTTTAGAAATATTATAATAAATCAGGCTCTTAGAATCAATAAAATTTGTAATGAAAATTATAAATTAGCACATTTTATGGAATTATTGAGTACAGCGACTAATAATGCATATCCTCCCAAGTTCGTTATTAAAATTATCAACTCAGTGTATCAACTTCCACTCGATAACATCCAAGAAATCTTTCCCAATAATAGTGGCTAACATTAAAAGAGAAATATATATATATATATAGATATATATATATATATATGAAAGATTTCTAATATAGATATGTCTAATATATATATATGTATTTTCTAATATATATATATGTACGCTCTTTAATTCTTTACCTGTTGGAGATAAGTGGGCAATGTAATTTGCAAAATGTTGAAAGTAAGGTAGGAAATAACACTACTTTTATGAAATAGTCCTCCCATTAATTTTAAAAAAGTTATACTTTTAAATTTTTATACGACCCCCTTAGACAAATTTGGTCAATCAGAAAATTTTTATTTTTAATGTAACAAGACCATTAAAAAAACCCGCATATCTGTATCTTTAAAATAAACTGAATTGTGATAAAGGAAAAGAATCTGACTTATACCACTTTTCCGTACCATGTGAAAGGTTGTTTCATCAGTGAAAATAGCTATCATAAACAAATTGAAGATGAAAATTGTTTAAGATTAAAAATACGTTAATATGTGTCGAAATTTTTTATCACAAATGCATCTAAATAAAGCATTACACAGACAGATATCATCTAGATTAGTGGTACTCACTACGTGGTTGGGTATCCTATATATCATCATCCAGTTTTATCTTTTTTGTGATTTGTCACAAATTTACATCTCTAATTTGATATATGGTCCCCATTTACAATGTGCAATTCTAAATTAAATATAACTCGCTGAATTTTAAAGATACAGATATGCGGTTTTCTTAATGATCTTGTTGCACTGCAAATAAAAAATTTCTGATTGACCAAATTTGTCTTAGGGAGTCGTATAAAAATTTAAAAAGTGTAACTTTTTGTAAATTAATGGGACGACTATTTCATTAACATAATCTTATTTCCTACCATACTTTCAACATTTTTGCAATTTACATTGCCCACTTATCTCCAACAGATAAGGAATTAAAGCGCGCTTCAATCTTACACCCTATATATATATATATATATATATATATATATATATATATATATATATATATAATAACAATAAAAAAGATAAAAATATATATATTATATATAAAAATATAAAATTGTAAATTCAATGTTAGAATGTAAGTAGTAACTCATAATACACTATCCCAAAGTTTTCTACAAAATACAAAGAAATATATATATACATACACACACATACTATATATATATATATATAAGAATTATTTTATTTCTATTATATATTCTGTGTGTTATATTGCCATACCAATAATTATTCTTATGCTATTATGAATTACACAACTTTATGAAATTTAGAGACGAGCAAATATATATATATATATATATATATATATATATATATATATATATATATACCTATTGTTATATAATTTGATAAATATTGCCCGGTATTTTCGATTCATGTTGGTAATTGTTTTGACCGATATCAATTTACCAACATAGTGCCTTGGATAGTTTATAGTATAATAATTACCCTACTAAAAATTATAAATTCAATAAATGTAAGAATAGAAATTGTAAAACCTGTCCATCTGTTTCTAATACTCAAATCACGAACCAAAATAGCCATATGCCTTTCTGTAAAATTTTAATTGTATTTACCGATTATCATGTAACATTTGTAATCTATCATATATACAGGAGAAACTAATAATCCCATTCATCTACGTATGAATGTTCACAGAGATCACGTCAAAAATATATCCTCAATAATAATTTTCTTCTTACTTCTAATAAAATTCACTATAAACACTTTGCTAAACACGGTTTTGGCAGTATTACTATACATATTTTGGATTTAAAAACTAATACAGCCGATAAAATATTTTTTGAAAACTTCTATATTAAATCAAATTGCACTCTTTTTCCATACGGATTAAATCAATTATATCTAAATGGCAATTTTGTAAACAATACTTTTGTAGATAATAGATATTATATTTTTAATCACCTTCTTTTGAAACCCTATTTAAATAGAAACTCTGTTAATCTCAAAAGATTTAAAGGTGGCGAAGGAAGCTCCAAACATCATGATTATAAAGCTGAGATAAAAAGTTTACATCATCAATTTAACAGCACTTATCAATGGAAATTAATAAAAGCAAGGATATTTTCGGTAAAGAAAAACATTTAAATAATGTTTATGCCATTTTCTTAAAATTAAATCTTACTAATGAACATTTTGATCATATGTTCCATGATTTGCTATTTACCAGATCAAAATATTTAAAATTAAAACTTAATCAATTTCATTATAATAATACATCTACTAATTCTTATTGTGTAATTTCTTTTAAGCATCCAATTTATAATTCTAAAAATTTTGGGAATCTATTTAACAAGTTCAAACATTTATTGCCTATTAGGGATTTGTGTTTCAACGACTTTTAAATACAGCAAACCTATTGGTAGATCTATTTTTAATTATAATGAAATTTCACAATCTCTTTCTATAGATAAAGATTTCATGTCAAATGTAGATAACGAATGTATTTGCAAAGTAGACAAATATGCTAAATATCTAAATCTACACTTGGGGTATATAGTTACAGGAAACTTAGCCATAGTTAAAGACGAAACGTTAAGAACCATTATGCCATTTGGCACAAAATTCAGTATCCAGTCTTGTAATAATTCTTTTAAAGTTTTAATGTCAATAAATCTTGACCTTGACAAATATATTTATTAACTAGCTTCTAAATATGCTCTGCCTTTAGAGGTATTTAATATTTGGAAATTTACTTTATTAAAATTTATTAAAAATACTATTTGTATTATTAAATTGTCTAGATCAATATAAAATATTGATAATATAAAACACTTCATTAATTATTTACAACGATCTTTTGTCATTACCTACACTGATAAAGTCGCTAATAATTATGCTATTATCTGTAAAAAATTCGATATATAATTTTTGTTAGATTATTTAAAGAATAATAGTCTATTTAAATTAGATTAAAATTCGATTAATAGTATCAAACTGAAAATTATCAATATGTATATTGATTAAAATATTTATTATAATTTTTTTATATTTCCATATACAGGGTGTCCCAAAAACATTGGTTTCGACTTTTATTCCTTAAATATTGATCTTGGACATATATAATAAATTACAAAGTTACGTAAAAAAGGGTACAGAATTTTATGAGATCGATAAAAATTTTCAGGGTATTAAATTTTAAGAAATACAAAATTTAAATTTTTATACGGCCCCCGTACAAAAACATTTCCAATGAGTAAAATGTGCCCCATACTAATAAGGTGATGTACAAAATTTCAGTACTTTATCATATAAAGTCCCAGAGATATGTTTCAACAAAGTTGGTGAGGGAGCAATCACAAATTAAAATTTAAATGTTTACAGCAAGAGTAAGAGTGCAAATGACGCAATGCAGAAATGCATCATAGGAAAATATCTGCCTCTTATCTTAAATGGATCTTTGGCATGGATGGAAAACATTTTGAACAAGTTTTGTAATCTTTGTGTAAAGTTATTATTTCTATACAGTGTAGATACTTTCGTACCAATAAATAGCAAAATTATGATTTATTTGTGTAATCATTGTTTTCTTTCGTAATTTGTGTATGACCCCTGAAACGCGATCTGCCGACATGATTTTTTCCCTCTGAGAACCCATATCGATGCATCCAAAACTGGTTTAAGTCAGAATTTTTGTCTTTTAATATCTCTAGGACATTTTATGATAAAATGCTGAAATTTTGTACATCACCTTATTAGTGTATAGGGAGCATTTTACTCATTGGAAATGTTTTTGTACGGAGGCTGTATGAAAATTTAAATTGTGTATTTCTTAAAATTTAATTCAATTGAAAATGTTAATCGATTTCATAAAATTCTGTGCCTTTTTTTGCGCAACTTTGTTACTTATTATACATGTCTAAGATCAATATTTAAGGAATAAAAGTCGAGATCAATGTTTTTGGGACACCCTGCATAGTGATTATTCCTAAATTTCATAAAAATCCTATTTAATTTTGAACAGCAACTAGTGGTCATAATACTTACTCTACTACTCCGAGTAAATTACTACTAAATTATTTAAATCTAATAAATGATAGTTTACGGTATTCTAGCAATAATTACCTTATTCCAAATAATAGTAAAGATTAATAAATTAACATCACTAGCTAAACTAGTTGGATTTCAAACTTTTGATTTTAAAGATCTGTTTAATAATATTAAGATCTCTTCTATATTTTGTAATTTTAGCTCTATATAGTGCTTATATTACTAATCAATCTACTCATACAATATTTATCAATTTTCTAAAACTTCTAAACTTTGTTCTTTTCAATAATTATATATTTCAAGATAATAAATTATATTTACAAGTCTCAGGGGTTACAGAAGGTGGTTGCAATAGCAGTATGTTAGCTAATTTATTCCTTTATTATTATGGGCAGTCTTTTACTTCAATAGATTATAAAATTTATAGATATGTTAATGATCTGATTTGTTTAGTATTTATTGAAAATTATGTCATACATATAGATTTCTATCCAGAGACAATATGGAATTAATTCTTAATGAAGCCACTGTTAGTAATAATATTAACTTTTTGGATTTAAATCTAATTATTGAACCTACTAATGGAATAGTTACTAATTTATATGATACAAATTTAATTTTAACATTAATAAAATATAACCATTTAATTCCTGTAACTCGATTCAATTGTTTAGAAATATTATACTGAATCAACTTTTTAGAATTTATAGATTATCAGATAAAAAATTTCATGTAATGCATATTGATTATCTAAAAATTACCAGCAAATTATATAAATATTCAGCATGTTTTTAGTAAATGGTATAGTTAAAAAGGTTGGATTAGCTAAATTTTCGTGAATTCTCTTCTTAGTATCTTATATTAGCCAGACATCAACATTCTCTTGAATAAATATTACATTGCATTTACATCGCCTTATACATTAGCCTCATTGTTTTCGATTATATTATATGCCTCCTTATTTTGTAGCTGTTACTGTAGAATATCACTTTTATTGCCTTTTGCAATATTGTTATTTATTTCTCACGATTGGTTTTCTTTACTTTTATCCTTTGCGATTTGTAACACTGCTCTCTTCATTCTGGGCTCCAATGGTTAGGACATTTGCAGAGTTTTTTTTTAGATATTCTTGTTTCCTTTATAATTTTTCCATCTTTATGTATGTAGTCCAAGTTATTAGAGTTTATAGTTATCTATCTCTAATATCAGAAACATACATTTTGTGTTCATTTTGATTAAGTATTTGGACTTGAAGAAGAGTTTTCTCAAAATGAACAATTCATATATTTAGGACTAGAGCTTATTCATGAGTATAACTTTACTGATTGGATTTTAATTGATTTTCTATTATCGATTCCATTCTATTGATATTTGTTGATTATTTTGAGCCTGATGACTAGTAATTTGCATTTTATTTTCCACTTGATTGATGGTTCTCTATTTAATACTTATTTTCATTGGTTAGACATTATTTAATGTTAAGGTGTTTTGAGTTACAACTTTTCTCTGTTCTTTCATTGGATTTTCAAACTGTTATATATATATATATATATATATATATATATATATATATATATATATATATATATATATAGTATATATATATATATAAAATATAAATATAAAGAAATTGAATTATCAGAAATAAATGTGTTATAGTAATGTTTGCGCAAAGCAGCAAGAGTTACCATACACCATATATTGAAAAAATTAAAAGATAAAAAGTGAATAAACATTGAAAAAATGAAGGACGGCTTAGCAAAAAGCTTACTTTATGGCGGTAAGGGGTTGTGACCTTACTCCCCAGTTCAAGTATTTCTGTTGCCAGTATTTCTGTTGTGTTATTGCTCGAATCATTCTTATGACAGGACCGCACAGCGATCAAAGGACCGCAGCTCACTCATACGTTGCTATATACCTTTCACTTGAGTCAGCAGTTCTGTTGGCTATTTCTGTTGTGTTATTGCTCTAGTCCTCGTTTCTATTCTAGTACCTGGTCTCGTGATAATTTTTATTGTTACTCCGGAGGTTGGCTTGAGCCAAAGCTGGCGACCAGGAGTGAAAGGCCGCGGCGTTTATGACGAGCTCGTTGAACTGGGGAGTAAGGTCACAACCCCTTACCGCCATAAAGTAAGCTTTTTGCTAAGCCATCCTTCATTTTTTCAATGTTTATTCACTTTTTATCTTTTAATTTTTTCAATATATATATATATATATATATATATATATATATTATATATATATATATATATATATATATATATATATATATATATATATAAATTCCCAAAAAGGACAAGTAGCAATGTACTCGTACAGATTCTAGATGTGTGACAGAAGTACCGGCCGGGGGGAGTTGCGACCCCCAGCACTCCGGTTAAAGCTTTTTCCGCCATGGCAAACGCTCCCGGTAACCGATACTCCCTACACGATTTCCTTCATGACCTTTTATAAATCCGCAAAAATACATACATATACAATTTCAATAACATGTAAAATCTAAAAGTTTACTTTTCTACGCTAAAACTAACCATGAAGCATTCTGTAAAAATATAACAAATAATTTAAAATACAAAATTCTTAAGACTAAAGAAATCCCAGTCTGAGAGGATATTTTTTTAAAAAATGGATATAAGACCCATAAACCGCATTATTTCCATATAAAAACCTGTGTGTAAAATTACCTCACAATTAGTCATTTAATCCTTTTTAACCCTTTCTATTCAAAACTAATGTTTGAAATACTAGTCAGAGTGTCTGTATTTTTAAATATGGACTCAAGACCTATTGGCAACTCCATCGCCATATATATACTAATGTTTGAAATCATTTCACTTATGGTTAATTATTACTTTAAAAACTATATATTCAAGACTATTGAAATCCATGTTATTATTATTAAAATCCTTTCTGGATACCAAAACCTATTGGCTTCTTTATCACCATAAAAATCCTAATGTTTGAATTTACTTCACTTGTGATAGTTTAATGCTCATAAATCGATATATTCAATTCCAAACACATTCCAGTCAGAGAGTTATTTTTAAATATTGGATACAAGACATTTAAACAATATTATCACCTTATAAATATATATACATATATATAGACACATAAATACGCCATAGTCCAAACTCTACGCAATACACCTTCCCATGGAACAACACATAACTTTTTGATTTTATACCACTTTCACATATGACTAAAGTAATTATTAAAAGTTCGTCCGATATTTCAGAAAACCCTTATAATCACGAACTTACAATCTGGATAACGCTTATAATGTTTCCACATAAAAATAGCCCTAGCTATAAAATTCCGGTGTATAGCCATATTGAGCTATCTGATTTATGATCCTCAATTTGGCATAAAAACACGTCACCCTCTGCGTATTACAATTACCGCCATTAGGCTATATCCGAAAAGTCGTATGTTGTTATCATTCCAAAATATCTCTTCCTGGTTACGGCTGCAGTTAAACCATTATAATTGGAAACCAATCTTATCAGAAAAGCGGGAGGATAACCCTCCTTGATAGCCTCCTCCAGAAAACGGCAATCACACTTGTATCTATCGTTGTTAGTAAAATTCAACAACTTATGTCGTTTCATTTGATTTACTATCAGATTTCTGAATATGTTACGGTGTAGACTAGTTGTCCATGACGTCAAATATTTGATATCAAAATTAAAGGTGTTACGTTTATCGTAAATACGATAACATTGTATAGTGGCAGGCTTCATTATAGTGAGATCTAAAAAATCCAGACTTTCATCCTCATTGCATGGTGTTTCTATTAAAGTTAAACATGGAGGATAAAAGTCAAACTTCATTGTATAACCACTATCCTCGAATCCGCATAGGATATCATCCACGTAACGTAGGAATAACATCTCATTTAAAAGATGTGTTCCCCTTTCATATCTATCTAGGTAAATATCTGCCATAATTGACGAACAGTTACCCCCCATTGGGATACCCTTAATTTGTTTATAAAAGTTTTCTCCATTGTATAAAACTGTCTCGAATAAAACCAACTCCACCAAAGCCTTGTACTTTCCAATTGCTATATATAGCTGCAAATCACATCTATGGTATGATTCTATTAGGATGCTATATAGATCCTTAATGTCTATATTATTGAAAAGGTCAGCAAAGTCATAACTCCTGTATATACCGATGTTTGGCAATTCTTTCAGTTTCTTAACTACTTCGAGGCTGTTTTTTATAAAATAGCTACCCTGGTCATATAGTTTCCGTAATACCAATTTTAAATGTTCCAATAATAATTTATTGGCCCTTGTTAAATAAGTTTTAAAACCGATGGTTACTGGTCGGAATTTAACTGGATTTTTATGTAGCTTAGGTATTAACGTTAAATAGGGATATCTAATTTTTCCCACACATATGCCAGATTTTTTGTACAAAGCTTTTATCCGGTTACTAATTTCCAACTGAGTTTGATTCAACAACGAGTACATACTATGATCTTCGTATGCTTGTCTTAATAAACTAACATAGTACCATTTACAAGTCATTGCAAAATTCGACGTTACCTTGTCTACGTACGTAATTACATACATACTTTGTATTTCATCCAGCTCTTTTTTATTATATTTAAGCTCACTTCCTATTGTATTACACCGTACGTTCCTGCGATACCATGAAATGCACTCATTTATCACTAAGACCTTCCATTCTTCAAATGTCTCAGTTGGCAAACTGAATTTTACTGCCGCTTTTTGAATATAATGTGTAATATCAATTTCCATTGCTCGTTTAATGGAAACGTCACTCTTAAATCGGTATTTAGTACCCAATTCAAAGTATTTTTTAATATTCGATTTTATTATACCCAGATCTCCTGTTACAATATGTCCATGATGTACGTCTCTGTATATCGATGTATTACATTTGCAAATTACACAACTCTCTGTATGTAAATTACTACCAATAAAATTATAATTAAAAAACCTTCTCCCCAAAGGTTTATCATATTTGAAAGCCACTTTTAACCTCAGGTCCCTAACTGGTAAAGTATGAGCCATTAGTCTTAAAATTCTATTAAAAGGAATAAGATCGTATCTTTTATTAATATATTTCAATATAAGATATTCGTCAATATGTTTTTTTATTTTAATATCCTCTAAAACTATTCCATGTATCCTGGCTCTAAATTTGATGTAATCCAACATTATACACAAGGATCTGGACTGATCGCTTTCAGTACATTCTACATATATTTTTCTGTAATGACACCAAACTCTGTTAACAAACTTCAATCTAATTCCGTAAGCCATATTCTTCAGCCATGTCTCGGGAATATCTTTTCCAACATCTATATCTCGCAAAACCCTATCAATTTTATCCACTGTTCTTTTTAAGCACACTTTTCCCCTACATCCTCCTCGTTGTTTACGACTGGACCTTTCCAAGTCCCGCTTCACCATACTGTCCGTCCTTACGCTTGAATAACGAGGAGGATGTAGGGGAAAAGTGTGCTTAAAAAGAACAGTGGATAAAATTGATAGGGTTTTGCGAGATATAGATGTTGGAAAAGATATTCCCGAGACATGGCTGAAGAATATGGCTTACGGAATTAGATTGAAGTTTGTTAACAGAGTTTGGTGTCATTACAGAAAAATATATGTAGAATGTACTGAAAGCGATCGGTCCAGATCCTTGTGTATAATGTTGGATTACATCAAATTTAGAGCCAGGATACATGGAATAGTTTTAGAGGATATTAAAATAAAAAAACATATTGACGAATATCTTATATTGAAATATATTAATAAAAGATACGATCTTATTCCTTTTAATAGAATTTTAAGACTAATGGCTCATACTTTACCAGTTAGGGACCTGAGGTTAAAAGTGGCTTTCAAATATGATAAACCTTTGGGGAGAAGGTTTTTTAATTATAATTTTATTGGTAGTAATTTACATACAGAGAGTTGTGTAATTTGCAAATGTAATACATCGATATACAGAGACGTACATCATGGACATATTGTAACAGGAGATCTGGGTATAATAAAATCGAATATTAAAAAATACTTTGAATTGGGTACTAAATACCGATTTAAGAGTGACGTTTCCATTAAACGAGCAATGGAAATTGATATTACACATTATATTCAAAAAGCGGCAGTAAAATTCAGTTTGCCAACTGAGACATTTGAAGAATGGAAGGTCTTAGTGATAAATGAGTGCATTTCATGGTATCGCAGGAACGTACGGTGTAATACAATAGGAAGTGAGCTTAAATATAATAAAAAAGAGCTGGATGAAATACAAAGTATGTATGTAATTACGTACGTAGACAAGGTAACGTCGAATTTTGCAATGACTTGTAAATGGTACTATGTTAGTTTATTAAGACAAGCATACGAAGATCATAGTATGTACTCGTTGTTGAATCAAACTCAGTTGGAAATTAGTAACCGGATAAAAGCTTTGTACAAAAAATCTGGCATATGTGTGGGAAAAATTAGATATCCCTATTTAACGTTAATACCTAAGCTACATAAAAATCCAGTTAAATTCCGACCAGTAACCATCGGTTTTAAAACTTATTTAACAAGGGCCAATAAATTATTATTGGAACATTTAAAATTGGTATTACGGAAACTATATGACCAGGGTAGCTATTTTATAAAAAACAGCCTCGAAGTAGTTAAGAAACTGAAAGAATTGCCAAACATCGGTATATACAGGAGTTATGACTTTGCTGACCTTTTCAATAATATAGACATTAAGGATCTATATAGCATCCTAATAGAATCATACCATAGATGTGATTTGCAGCTATATATAGCAATTGGAAAGTACAAGGCTTTGGTGGAGTTGGTTTTATTCGAGACAGTTTTATACAATGGAGAAAACTTTTATAAACAAATTAAGGGTATCCCAATGGGGGGTAACTGTTCGTCAATTATGGCAGATATTTACCTAGATAGATATGAAAGGGGAACACATCTTTTAAATGAGATGTTATTCCTACGTTACGTGGATGATATCCTATGCGGATTCGAGGATAGTGGTTATACAATGAAGTTTGACTTTTATCCTCCATGTTTAACTTTAATAGAAACACCATGCAATGAGGATGAAAGTCTGGATTTTTTAGATCTCACTATAATGAAGCCTGCCACTATACAATGTTATCGTATTTACGATAAACGTAACACCTTTAATTTTGATATCAAATATTTGACGTCATGGACAACTAGTCTACACCGTAACATATTCAGAAATCTGATAGTAAATCAAATGAAACGACATAAGTTGTTGAATTTTACTAACAACGATAGATACAAGTGTGATTGCCGTTTTCTGGAGGAGGCTATCAAGGAGGGTTATCCTCCCGCTTTTCTGATAAGATTGGTTTCCAATTATAATGGTTTAACTGCAGCCGTAACCAGGAAGAGATATTTTGGAATGATAACAACATACGACTTTTCGGATATAGCCTAATGGCGGTAATTGTAATACGCAGAGGGTGACGTGTTTTTATGCCAAATTGAGGATCATAAATCAGATAGCTCAATATGGCTATACACCGGAATTTTATAGCTAGGGCTATTTTTATGTGGAAACATTATAAGCGTTATCCAGATTGTAAGTTCGTGATTATAAGGGTTTTCTGAAATATCGGACGAACTTTTAATAATTACTTTAGTCATATGTGAAAGTGGTATAAAATCAAAAAGTTATGTGTTGTTCCATGGGAAGGTGTATTGCGTAGAGTTTGGACTATGGCGTATTTATGTGTCTATATATATGTGTATATATTTATAAGGTGATAATATTGTTTAAATGTCTTGTATCCAATATTTAAAAATAACTCTCTGACTGGAATGTGTTTGGAATTGAATATATCGATTTATGAGCATTAAACTATCACAAGTGAAGTAAATTCAAACATTAGGATTTTTATGGTGATAAAGAAGCCAATAGGTTTTGGTATCCAGAAAGGATTTTAATAATAATAACATGGATTTCAATAGTCTTGAATATATAGTTTTTAAAGTAATAATTAACCATAAGTGAAATGATTTCAAACATTAGTATATATATGGCGATGGAGTTGCCAATAGGTCTTGAGTCCATATTTAAAAATACAGACACTCTGACTAGTATTTCAAACATTAGTTTTGAATAGAAAGGGTTAAAAAGGATTAAATGACTAATTGTGAGGTAATTTTACACACAGGTTTTTATATGGAAATAATGCGGTTTATGGGTCTTATATCCATTTTTTAAAAAAATATCCTCTCAGACTGGGATTTCTTTAGTCTTAAGAATTTTGTATTTTAAATTATTTGTTATATTTTTACAGAATGCTTCATGGTTAGTTTTAGCGTAGAAAAGTAAACTTTTAGATTTTACATGTTATTGAAATTGTATATGTATGTATTTTTGCGGATTTATAAAAGGTCATGAAGGAAATCGTGTAGGGAGTATCGGTTACCGGGAGCGTTTGCCATGGCGGAAAAAGCTTTAACCGGAGTGCTGGGGGTCGCAACTCCCCCCGGCCGGTACTTCTGTCACACATCTAGAATCTGTACGAGTACATTGCTACTTGTCCTTTTTGGGAATTTATATAGGAATACACATGTAAATATTGCAGCATAGCGCTTTACAAGATGTATTATAAATTATTTTTTGCTTTTAGCTTTTTAATCTGTTCACTAAAATTGAAAATAAATTTTTCAAGTTTTATAATGTATATATATATATATATATATTATATATATATATATATATACTGAAAACATTAGTAAAGTTATCATTGAAGATTCTCATTTCTTAATGATTTAAATAAAATTCGTAAATCTTTTGTCTCAAGAATAGTTCGTGCTAGCGTTCTAACGTTTGTAACATTCGTTTTCTATTTAAAAATTGGACCTGAAATGAATATTTCTTTATCCGTATAACAGGATCTGATTTTTAATGTTATTTTTTGAAAATGGGAGGGGGGGGGGATGGAGATGGAAGGGGGTATTCCGAGCATTAAATCGAACGTTTAAAATCGATAAGGTTATAGCATTCACTGCTTTTAACTAATCATACCAATGTTTTCCCAAACACTTTTCCATCCAAAAATCGTATTTTCGACATGGTCGCAAGTCCCCGATACATTAGACTATGTATGTTGGGAAAGCAGAAATTAGACGACAAATATTTTATGAATACCAATAAATTATACACATCCTACAAGACCCTACACATTTTAACAAAATTTGCATTTACCTTGGAATTTTCTTTTTTATTTGTATATGTATCTGACTTTTCCTATTCAATTTTCAAGGCATTACCACCCGTAAATCTGAAAATATTTTTTTTGGAGTACATCTCATAACTCCAACCCTTGCTGATATATAACCCTTGCTTGCTCTTCACGCCGATTATAGGTATCACGCAATGCTCACCAGGATTTTAATAATATAGTCATTAGCTCTAACTCGAGGTCTTTGTCACTCGAAGGGGATCCACATTCGGATTCTAAGAGAAGATTGAAACTAGTAATTTTTTTCGCATTTGAGGAGGCATTGAAAGCTTTCAAGGAAGTGATTACATCTTCAAATTATACTCACCGCGCTTCGAACCTCCCCGTCCCTTTTCAAGTAACGAGTTTAAGAGTTACCACTTGCACGCAAACTAAAAATTGCACGAAGGGTGATCTTAAATGGTGAGCGTTAGAAAGTTAATCAAGAAAACTTAGGATTTACCATGCTCTCTCTCACTTATTTAACGGCTTTTCGGCTCTTTGATGGGAGATTTACCGTAGATAGAGGTCACTTAATGTCCTTAATTTAGAGTGAGGTCTCCAAAACATCTATATATATTAATTGCCAAGTGTCCGTCTGTCTGTCACGCTTTTTTCAAGCACTTCCCGTATAGATAGACACTTGCAATTTGGTACACGGCTCGGACGTTCGATAAAACTCCCTGGAAAAATCGAATTTTCAGAAAATGTTCTCTAGAGGGGGTGCTGCACACCAAAACGTTCGAAAAGTGATATGATAGGAAAACATGCTTTGCGATAAGATAGGAATTTCAAATTTGGTGTATGGGTTAACCGTTCGAATGGAAGAAAATGTGCAATTTCAGATTTCCAATATTTTCTACTTAAGGGGGTGCCGCATACCATAAAATGTTCGATTTTCCGAATAAATGAGAAACGACTCCTTTAAAATTTGATAGAGGCTTGCAATTTGGTATATGGAATAATCATTTGATGAAGACGCCCAAGACGAATATATTTCTTCAAAAATGTTCGTTTAAGGAGGGTGCTCTAGAGGGAAACGTTAGAAAGGTGAATTGATAAAAAAAGCATGCTTCGGAATGAGATATAGATTTCAAATTTGGTGTACGGGTAGATAGTTTAGAAGGAAGACAGTATACAATTTCAGATTTCCAATATTTTTCACTTAAGGGGGTGCCGCACACAAAAATGTTCGATTTTCCGAATAAATGAGAAACGGCCCCTTTAAAATTTGATAGAGGCTTGAAATTTGATATATGGACTACTCATTTGATGAAAACACCCAAAACGAATATAGTTTTTCAAAAATTTTCGTTTAAGGGGGTGCTCCAGAGGAAAACGATCGAAAGGTGAATTGATAAAAAAACATGCTTCAGAATGAGGCACAGACTTCAAATTCGGTGTACTGGTAAATAGTTCGAAAGGAAGAACATGTGCAATTTCAGTTTTCCGATATTTTCAACTTTTGGGGGTGCCTTAAATCCAAATGTTTGATTTTTCGAATAAATAAGAAATCCGATTTATTTAAAAATTTGCCTTATTCGGTGGCTGCTTATTGAGGGACCGTTGATTTTCAACGGGTATTCGGCTAGTATATATACTAATTGTCAAGTGTCTGTCTGTTACGCTTTTTCAGGCATTTCTTGAGTAGATAGAGATTTGCAACTTGGTACATGGGTCGATCGCTTGATAAAACCGCCATGGAAAAACCGAAATTTTCGAAAATGTTTTGCAGAAGGGGTGCTTCACACTCGAAAAGTCAAATAATAGAAATGCATGTTTTGTGATAAGATAGTGACTTCAAATTTAGTGTATGGGTAAATTGTTCGAAATGAAGAAAGTGTGCAATTTCAGATTCTCAATATTTGCTGCTTTAATAGGGGGTACGCGCATCAAAACGTTCGAATAGATGAGATACGCCTCGCCTTTAATATTTTATAGAAGCTTGAAATTTGGTATATGGGCTAATCATCTGATAAGAAATCCAAGAAGAAAATAATTTTTCAAAGATGTTCATTTACGGGGGGTGCTCCACAGAAAAATATTCGAAAAGTGAAGTGATAAAAAAAAACTTCAGGAAGCGATAAAGACATCAAATTTGGTGTACGTGTAAATAGTTTGAAAGGAAGAAAGTGTGCAATTTCAGATTCTCAATATTTGCTGCTTTAATAGGGGGTACCGCGCATCAAAATGTTCGAATAGATGAGATACGACTCGCCTTTAATATTTTATAGAAGCTTGAAATTTGGTATATGGGCTAATCATCTGATAAGAAAACCAAGAAGAAAATAATTTTTCAAAAATGTTCATTTACGGGGGGTGCTCCACAGAAAAATATTCGAAAAGTGAAGTGATAAAAAAAAACTTCAGGAAGCGATAAAGACATCAAATTTGGTGTACGTGTAAATAGTTTGAAAGGAGGAAAGTCTGCAATTTCAGTTTTCCAATATTTTTTACTTTATGAGTACCGCATACCAGAAGGCTCGATTTTCCAAATAAATGAGAAACTCCTTTAAAATGTGATAGCTGTTTAATATTTCATATATGGGCCAATCATCTGATAAAAAACGTAAGAAGAGTAAAGTTATTCAAGTGTTCATTTCTGGAAGGTGGTGAAATGATAGACAAATTGATTGATAGAATTATTCGCGATAGGAGAGCGACTTCAAATTTGGTGTATGGGTAGATAGTTCGAAAGAAAAAAAGTATCAATTGGAGTTTTCAATATCTGCAATTTTGGAGAGTTGCGCACACTAAAATGTTCAACTTGTCGAATAAATGAGAAACGCTTCCTTTAAAATGTAATGGAGACTTTAAATTTGGTACATATGCCATATTTAATAATAATAATAAAAAAAGCCAAGAATAGAGTTTTTTAAAAATTTCATTTAAGGGTGTGTGTGCTCGTGAAATTAGAGATAAAGACTTAAAATTTGATGCATGGGTCAATCAAACAATAAGACCCGACGAAAAAAAAGAATTTTTCAAAAATGTTCATCTAATGGGTGCCGCACACCAATACGTTCGAAATGCGAATTGAGAGTATAAAACAAACTTTACTTGTACAAGATAGAGATTTTAAAATGAGTGCAAAAAATAGATTGTTAGATAGGAATAAAGTGTATAATTTCAACTTCCAAATATTTGCTAATTTAGGTATTCCGCATACTTAAATGTTTAATAGGCTGAAGAAATGAGAGTCCGAAGTAAGGCAGATATTTGAAATTTGGTGTAAGGGTGAACAGCTTGAAAAATACCACTGGAAAAATCGAATTAATAAAAAATTCACGTTAGTCGGGGGGGTTGCTTATTGTGAGACCATTGATGTTCTATTCGGCTATTCGGTAAAATAATTGTCTAACGCTTTTTTATTTTTCCAGACTCTCCGAAAGCTTCCCGCCGGAGACCTGCGGATCTTTGCATACATATAGTATCGACCATTGGATAGAACCCAATGAAATATAATTTTCGATTTCCTCTCCGGGACGGCGAAGAAAATGTTGGGGGAAATGGTTCGATATGCTACTCCAGGCCTTCCAGAAGCCCCTTTGACCTAAATTACAGAATCTTTGCACACTTATATTATTGATAACGGGACACAACCGAACGGTGCCAAATTTTCGATTCTCTTCCCCCCGGGAGGGAGGTGACAAAATGGGTTTTATAAAAACCATTCCAGGCTCTTCAGAAAGCCCCCATTTACCTAGAAGACTGAACCATTCCACGTTCACAGTATTATCCCCGAGACAGAACCTTAAGGAGCCGAATTTTCGATTCCATCCCTTCAGAGTGGAAAAATTGAGGTTTTATATATATATATATATATATATATATATATATATATATATAAAACCGATACAGGTATTTCAGAATTCTCTTGTTGACCTAGAAGGTTAAATGTTTGCACACATATAGTATCAGGGGCGCGGTAGTCCAGTGGTTAGCGCGCGGGAATTGCACTTGGTAGGCCCGAGTTCGATTCCCGCCACTGTCAAAAACTGCCGCCGTGTTCACGCGGAGTACGATCACGTTAAACATGTGGGTCCTTAAGTCCTTCCGAGAGGTTGGTGGTAGGGGAAGGAGAGTACAGTCCCTGTGGATGCCTCCCCCACTGGGTACCAATCTAAATTGGGTGGCACTTCCGGCCTTCCAAACAGTTATCTTACACTTTTCTGGTAAGTCGGACGGTCTGGACCTCAACAACAACATATATAGTATCGTCTACAGAACAGAACTAATGGAGCCGAATTTCCGATTTCTCCCCGGAGGGCTTAGAATGGGGCAAGGGGACGATAAGCATTTTAAGACCACCCAGAAGTCCTCAAGTGAACTAGAAAACTGAAACTTTGCATACTTATAGTGCGAACCAGGGAAAAAACCTAACTGGGTTAAATTTCGATTAAAATGACTATTTTCGACCCTAAGCGCCGTATAATATTAGTTTCATTGTCATTAACAGACGTAATTGGTAGTTCCTTAATAATTTAGTCAATTTGAAATTATTAGAAATTTCAACTCATTATGCAAATGAAGATTTTGTACTGTACTCTAGTCAATATTTTTAGCTCTAACCTGATTTTTACCTTTAACAATATTTTTGCTGTTTTAAGTTCACTTTTACTTTCCCTGCAATACAAAGTTATAAAGTAAATATATTGTAATGATGGATCAATAATCCAACACTCTGATTTTGATGGATATACACGTTCTGAGTATGAGTAAATCGAATGAAATTTGGTGCGATTAATGTTCGATAATTATATTCTTGGAACTGTAATCATGTTTTAAGAATTTCTGAAGGTAATATCATTTGTACACCTAATTCCATTTTTGAATTAAACTTTCTTGAAACTTTCTTCGTTGTTTCTCAATCAGAATAACTTGTTTCTAGTAATATTTTATTAGTTTCTTCTGCCTGGAAATTCCTTGTTTAATTCTTATTTTACTCGTTTTACTTTAAGTTTATTTTTGTCGTTTTTACCTACTTTGCTTTTTTTTCCTGTGATCATTTACTAATTTTGCTTATGTAAACGATTTGTACCTTATTTAGTCCTATCACAAAGCAATTGCTAGAATCTTATTTTGGATCTTTAGTATGTTTTAGCAAGAAAACATGCATAAAAATAAATCGCTCACACTGCTACAAAAGTATTTAAATAGTAAGATCTTAATTAAGAACACATTATAAAACAAATTAGTAACAGAATAAACTGGTTTCGGAAATCAAAAGAAGCTTCCTTCTTCAGGATACAAACGCAGAGCAGCAACGCCAACAAAGACAAGCTGGCTTCTGTCAATAACTAATTGCATTTCGTATCCCAGGGAAATTTTTTTTACCAAAGCCTAAGAGAAAGAAAAAATGCTGGAAAAATAAAGAAATGCAGAAGAATACAGAACACTTTCCCTCTGAACGAAGCTCGATGACGACAAACTGAAGCGTTTTATGATAAAATAAAATGAAAGAAAGCGATTTCTAAAGCTATATGAGCAGCATCAACCACTAACTCATAAAACGGAAGTTATTATAAAAATAATTGTGAATAAACAGCTCAAAATTATGTTGTATATAATATCAATGATGGGAAAAAAAGCTGTTTCGGAAATTAAATAAGTTATTTCGTCAACAAATTTAAAAACATTTTTTCAGAAATTTATAAATTGTTTATTTCTTATTTATTTAAACAATTAGTAAACAGCAATTAATAAACACTGAAATGAGAACATCATTACACAATTTTTCAGAAAATACAGCCATTTTTGTTTCTTTCGATTTATTTTAGGCAGTGCTACTGAATTAAATGTGGATAGTTAAAGCTTTAAAGCTATCTTGAAGTTGATAAAGTGAAGTGGATAGCTGACATACTTAAAGCTGATAGTTGGTATTTGTAAAGTTGACAGTTGAAATCATCTTAAAAAAGTGAAAAATTACGTTCCATTGTTTTCTTTCTTGCAGTGACACAACAACTTCTTTCATCTAATCAGTAATGAGCATTGAACCAAGTTCCGTTGCACCAACCTACAGTGTGGAAGTGTGGTTTTTCTTTAGGTTGGAATGTCAATATGGGTGAGTTTATTTCATCCAACATGTAAATGTTTTTAGTAAAGCTCTCAATCGATTAGAGAATGAAAATATCAGTCACCAAAAGTATATATACCTGCCAAAGAGAAACCTGACTTGAAAGCCTATAAAATTATAACCTATTGAATGTTTTCTTGCTAACGATGCCATAAAGATCTAGAAAAAGTTTCAAGTCGCTGCTGGTCTCTTGTGAGTCTCAAAAGTTAGTCAATGATTTTATTTTTAAAGTAGCATTGCTATAGCATTAAATACCGTTTCAGTAGACAAAATGTGCTGATTTCATGCACAAATTGGGAATGCTTAAAATTGTTTGATTATATTACATAAAAAGTAAAATTCTAAATAAACATTTATCAAAAGTACAGACAAGATTGTAAAGTGTTAACTTTGAAAGCATTTACTATGAAAATTGCTAACATTGTATATTATTTACACCATTACGGATATTATAGAAATCATTTTTTTTTTAAATTTCCGGACTAATTTCATACTATGTTTTCTCTATGAGACGTCTTCAGTTTTCTCACTGTAAGATTCTGTTTGCGTTTGAGGTAAACTTTACGGCTCCGCATTCTCCATGCTCTTAATAGGATGTTGAACCGGACTGTGTGCTGCTCAAAATAATGGTCTGTTAAAACCACATTTTTGTAGAATTTGATGTATGAAGGAAAACAAAATCCTACTGGAAAATCCATTTAGGGTCGCCAAGAAATTCACCAAAGTATTTTAAACTATTCTATAGAGTATCATGATAGTCATCAGATATCTGTGTTCAACTTATAGACAAAGGGGAAGTTTCTTCGTTAGCCTAATCCCGACCGTCACGGATCCACCACTTTTCTGTCTACTGTAAAAAGTTATTGTCTCCTTCTCCAAATTGTGCCAATATGATGCCCAAACGTCTCAACATTTTCTATGCTCAAAATAATGGTCTGTTAAAACCACATTTTTGTAGAATTTGATGTATGAAGGAAAACAAAATCCTACTGGAAAATCTATTTAGGGTCGCCAAGAAATTCACCAAAGTATTTTAAACTATTCTATAGAGTATCATGATAGTCATCAGATATCTGTGTTCAACTTATAGACAAAGGGGAAGTTTCTTCGTTAGCCTAATCCCGACCGTCACGGATCCACCACTTTTCTGTCTACTGTAAAAAGTTATTGTCTCCTTCTCCAAATTGTGCCAATATGATGCCCAAACGTCTCAACATTTTCTCGCCACTGAATATGACTGGAAACTATTTGAGCCATTAAAAGATATGTCAATTCAATAGTCCAACATTACGTTGTAGTATTCATTGGTTTCTGAGCAATTTTGCGATAAACTTCTGTATCAGTTCTCTTCTCCTTCAGTAAATGGTAGGTACCATTTGAAATTTGAAGCCCGTTTTACCTTTTATATCTTTTAAATGTATGTCCTGGGAGGATATCATCTTCAAAAATCTTCTCTCGTCGCGTGAAGAGGAAGAACACAGCCTTCAAAATCGCCATTCTGTCTTCCAATTATCACCACTTGGCACTTGCCAATATGTTATAAATACTGCATTCTCTTTAGGTTAATCGTAATTTCTGACATGACCTTTCCGTCAGATTTTAACTCTCAAACTAAAGATACCTTCTCTCCAATTAACTGCTTAACTTCTGGCAGTTCTAAAGAAGTACCTCAAATGAATTTTTCTAGTCTTATAGTAGTTGCTTATGATGTAATTTCGGTATATTCAGTTCCGTGATTAAAATAATTTAAATTCCATTTAAAATATGTCTATGACTTTATGACATGCTGAAGAAGTTATCATTAGTTTTACACAATTAATATTTTTACATTCATTTTTATTTACATATTGCTTTGATTACCCTTCTTTCATATTAAATGCAAACTTTAATGCGTTTGTTACAAACAGTTTTTATCAGAAAAATATTAAATGTCTATAATGTTTAGACACACTAAGGGTGGGATTTGCTACAAGTGAAACTCGAGGATTTCCTCATTCAAGTTCAATTTGCCTACACTAAACACGGTCTATTTTCAATAATTTTTATCATAAATTCAGATTTAGAACACGCCCACTTCCCAAATTAGAAATTTCATAGCATATCTGTAAATCTGTTGTATAAATATTTTAAGTAATTTTGTAATCATGTCTTTTCAGATGTCATTTTCTCCGTATTGAAATTGAAATCGATAGGCCTATTCAACTGATAATAAAGAAGTAAGTTTGATTGTGAATATAAATTTTAATTACACCATATGCGTTGATAAATATGAATAACCATTAATAAATATAAATAACACAGATTCTTAGGTTATGTATATTACTTGATGGTATAATGTTATTTTATTATGAATTTTTTTCATTTTTTTCATTACAAATACAATATAAACTAATAAAACTTCTTTAAATGTAACTTGAAGTAAATATTTATATTTTAAACTAGTTCATTTTAGAGATTTTCTTCTTCTGAAAAATTGAATAGTTATGCAGAATAACGTTATTAACAATCTATATACACAAAGCTATTAGTTAAGTTTTTAAGTACCACAATAACATTGTCAGGAAAGGTCCGCGAGTGTATAGGATAGAGCTACCTAGAATAAGGTGGGCATTCCTGGTCATGATTGCAGCGCCCTTAGCGGTAAATGTAAAATATTAGGATAACGAAATTGGCGAGATATATGAAAAAAAGTTAATTACAAAATTATAGAACATTGCTAAATTAGCAGGAATCGAAAATTAAACTGCTGCAAAAGGTATTTGTTTGACACAATAACGTTACTAGCGAGTGATTTTCCTATTCAAGAAAGACAAAATAAAGAACACGTACATAAATGTACTAGCCCGTTTAAAACGCTTTTCAGAGACTAAACGCATTTTAATTCCAGAAAAAATATTTAAGAGTGCTTTGACAAGCATTGCAGGTGTCACCGTGTTAGAGGCTCGAATGATACAATTTTTTGACAGGCATTTATCACCTTCCGTATGCGCTTTTGGTTCGTTCTTGGTGTCGATTCCCTACTGATTAGATGATCCATCATGTCGCCTCTTATATGTCCACTGTGAAGGGCACCACCCCGCTGAAGAACACCACTCCATCACCCATTATGGGCCTTGGACGCATTACAAAAAATATTTGGGGTCCTCAAACGTTAATTGCGTTGCTCATTTTCTCCTTTGAATTTTTTTTATGATAAACATAATATATCTGTCTGTCTGTTTTGTTGCTCTTAGCGCTCAATCTGTGAGATCCAAAGTTACAAAATTCGTACAGTAATACTTCAGCTCAGGTCCTAAGATACCTCTGAGATATTTAGATTCAAATGAGATTTTAACTTATTTAATGTTGAAAAGCCATTTTGAACGATTTTCACAAAAATTGGTTCCTTAGCAATCGAAAATTGTATCGTATTTTCTATCTTAACACCATCGAAAAGGTAGAAAAAAAAATATCTTTCATAAAAGCTTTCAACCAAATACGTACAATTAATGAACGATTTTTCGTGAATGTTTTAAATATATATACTTTTCGTGTTTTGAATAGGACTTGATTTTAAAATTCGATATCGAAAAATCGACTGACAATCCAAACTTCATAACTTAACAGGAGCTGAATTAAATATTACGCAGTGCTGCAAAGTAAAAAATGTTTCTAGTTATCAGCTCATAAATCATATATTTTATGAGACATCAATACATCGTAAAAAATTTTCATCATCGTTCAAAATTCGTGTTTTGAACACGAATCATTTTTAAAATTCCGATATAGATAAATCGACTGCCAATCCGATCTTCACAATTTAACAGGAGCTACATTGAACTCGAAATTTTGTCGTTCATTAATCTATTAGAGCTTTTACTGTTCATCGTATGCACATTCAACCAAAATATCCAATGTCACCATAACTAGATTTTCACCAAACGCGACAAGTGCTGATTCGAAATAAAAAAAAATCTGATGTAGGCAGCACATGATTTTCCTTGTATAATGAAATGAATTTACTTCTTTAACGGTAAAAAAGTCATGAAAAGATCCACTGCACAGTGTTTGTAACGTTAAATTGTACATTTGACACGGTAAATTGTACATCCGAATGACAATATCTAAAACTTTTTCGTACCCAATTAACTTATATTTTACGCAACTTTAAGTTAACAATTATCAATATTGAAAGCATCCTTAATAATCAATATAGTCCATATATTTTAAATATTTCTATTATAAATTCATTAATTACCCTTTACTTTCATTAACTTAGCGGCATTTTTGGAATTTTGACGATATTTTCGTCAATGAGGGGTCAAATATCGCTAAGTTGGTGATATTTAGTAGAGCATTTCTTATAAAAGGTATGTTCATCATATGACGGAATTAAAAATTTGAAAAATATTGCAACCTATTTGGCGCCATTTTTATTAATGTGGCGACATTTTTTTCAATTTGATAACATTTTTATCAATTTGATAACATTTTTATCAATTTGGCAACGGTTTCGTCAATTTGGCAACATTTGAAAAAGTCGCCAAGTTTTCGATATGCCGCCAAAATTTGTCTCCAGAATTTTGCTAAGCACTACAGAGTCTTATGGTAGAGTCTTGTATTATTTCCAAAATATTGAATTTCAATCAATTAGTTGTCATTTTCATTGATTTAGAGTCATTCTTATCAATTTGGAGGCCTTTTTATCAATTTGACGACCTTTTTATTCATTTGGCGACAGTTCAAAAGCTTGCGAAGTTGACGATATTCCACACACACACACACACACACAGACAACATCTCAAAAACGTCTGATTCGTGGTCAGGGATAGTTGAAACGTGCTTTCCCGTCGAAAACTCGAATTCGCATTTTTGACCCCGTCACAGAACTTTCCTTATACATTATACTATGTATATAGGTAAAATAATAACGAATGGAAGATATGGAGTAAGCAAGAGTTCTTTTTTAAGTTAACGCTGGTCGACAACAGCTGGCCGCTTCGTCGCTCGGCGCCATGGTACAAGCGTGTCCGTTTCTACGGGTTTCATAAACACGTTACGTTCTCTTAAGTCGTGACGTCTCTGGTTTTTATTTGTATAAAGCGGATGTACTAAACGGACGTATAAAGCGTTTTTTCTTTTCGAGAATTCGATGTGAGTTCTGAAGGTTTATATACTCCCAAAAAATGGAGAATGAATTTGTTTGCAACATTGTGTTTTGAAATGTTTTGTTTATTTGTATTTGAAATGTGGAATAAATACATTGTTCGATTTTAACTTTCCTTGCAATACATGGTAATGTATAGA
Source organism: Amaurobius ferox (assembly GCA_951213105.1). Lineage (NCBI taxonomy): Eukaryota > Metazoa > Arthropoda > Arachnida > Araneae > Amaurobiidae > Amaurobius > Amaurobius ferox. Next base: position 40,791,436 of record OX578142.1, read on the forward strand.
AAAAGTATTGGAATCGTGCCGAGAATCGCAACTCGAATTTTCGATGGATCTATACGTTTTGGGACCTCTAGAATGCGAAAAAACTATTTTTAGCGTGACGTCTGTGTGTCCGCGTGTCTCTGTGTGTGTCAGTCTGTCTGTGCAGATTTTGTATCCACTCTAACTGAAAATCTAATTGATCGAATTTCATAAAATTTGATAGGTAAGCCCTTGTGTGTGACCCTGGTGCTGATTAGATTTTGGTACGATTCGGGATAAAAAAAAAACCCTGCCTTTTTTTTTTGCAAAATAGCCCTTCAAAATTGCTTGTATCCACTCTAAATGAAACACTAATAGACCAAATTTCACAAAATTTGGTAGATAAACCACTTGTAGGTTACCCTGGTTCTGATTAGATTTCGGCAAGATTCAGAAAAGAAAGAACCTCCTTTTTTTACAGAATGGCCCTAAAAGTCGTCAAAATCTAAAATAAAAAAATATGTATGCTCAAATGTATCAATTAAATGCTTGTTTTAAACGTAAATTTTGACGACAAAAAGACCAACCACATTACTCTAGGCTTAGTCCTTCTCGAGATATTTTAGTGTTTTTACATTTTTGCTACGCCGGTTTCAAGAATAAGTTTAGTTACCAAATTGAATCGAAAGCTGAATTAAAATTGCAAATTCAGTGAGTGCTATTTCAATTAATTATGAGTGTTATTTAGTGCAATTAAACTCAATGAATTATTAAAGAGATATAGAAAAAATGTATTTAAGTCTGCAGGGAAAGCCATGTGCTGCTGACATTAGATTTTTATTTTGTTTTCTTGATGTGATGCGTCCTGAAAAGAACATAATATTACTATATTCAAAATTGTAAAAATATTTCTACTATCTTATGTACGGTAGCATTAGCGGACGAAGGTATGTTGTTTAGGATGTATTGGGCATAGTGAAGGTGCACAGCCGCACACAATGCAATTAATTTCTGCTTTGAATGCCGGGCAAAGTCGGGTACATTCTCTTGCAAAACTTTATTCTAGTTTCATGAACATATTCATATAGGATCGATTCAGATATTTTCTTATTCTTATATCGTTTTTTTCTTTTTCGATTCTAATGTTCTTTAATTTTCTTTTATTTTAGGGATGTCAAAATGAAAACTTCTTGTTTCCATTGGTAAATTTGCAGTTTCTTACTAAAATATTGCACGCAATGTTGTATTTAAATGATATAACTTGATACAGACATGTAAATATTGTGTTGCGGCATCACGATGGGTTCCTCTTAGTCGTGAGAAAAAGAACAATTAAAAGGGGAAAAATTAATATGTCCAACGCATGATTGCTCTCAAAAGAGCTGAAGTCCAAATCGAGATTAAAATTATTTTTCCTGACCAGTCATTCCAGAGCTACTTATGTTATGGTCTTATCATCTTCAAATGCAGAAATGGATGCTATATTCTTCTCATTCAAACTTCAGGTCAAAACAAATTAAAATCTAGACCACCTCCTACATTACTTTGCTTTTTTTTATATTTTACTATAATAGATAGTACTGTATATTAAAAGTATTGTGATGGCGTCAAAAATTCGACTTTCGGGACTAGATGGACGTTTTGTACATCCCTGCATGCGAAAAAAACTATTTTCTTTAATGATGTCTGTCTGTTTGTCCGTTTGTGAGCACGATATCTTTCCAACAAATCGATAAAATTGAACAAAATTTGGTTTGACTATATCAATCGTGGAAAATCAAAGGCTTATTAATTTTTGTATGAACTGAAGGGCCTTAATTTTTCGAACTTTTTTTGAATATCTACAAAACGTTATAAAACATAATTATGTTTTAAAATTTTACCAAACAGATCCTTCATGTATGTGCTTTGGCACGAATGGCATCAATTATAAAACGCTAATCTCCGTTGTTCTTGAAATATTTCATACTTTTAATCTAAAACGGAAAAGAAAAAATCATAGAATAATAAATATTTTCACTGTTGTAAAATATTCAAATGCATTATAAGTTCCTTAAATCTGATATTAATTTACATGATTGATTAGGACCTATGAACCGTTCTTAAGATATCGGGATTTTTTTTTCAACACGGACTCCTATTTCTAGAACAGATTCAGTACAACGAATAAAATTCAGTACTTCAGAGGCCTAATACATGTTAAAACGCCCAGACTTTGAAAATCAGAGTACCTTCTATTTTTTCTAACATTCTTTTTGAAATTCATAAACAAATTATAAAACGGTGATTTTGTTAATATTTGTGACAAAAAAGATAGCAAAAATTTTATTTTTTATTATGACGCGCAATAGCTCTGGAAACAATCAATGATATGAAACGTGGCACGTTTATTTTAGAAGGTGATAACTAAAAATTATCAGTTTTCAGTGAGATATAGCAAACTGAAAGCTCTTTTTATGTTATTGTTTTCCCAGAATATAGAAGTGTGTTATCACGTCTTTACATACAGGATTGCATAGCGTTGGTGCCACTTGTGAATTGAAAACTGCTGACATAAATTGTAAGGTCCTTTAAAAATCAAAATTCAGGCATTTTGAAATCTGAATAACCTACTGTATCTGACCTGCAGGACTAAGTTATTTAGACACCATTTCTAAGGAATTTATGTACCTTTGTCAGAATTCGATCATTCAAGTTTAACCATGAGGCCAATACAAACATTTATCACGCCCCCACCCCCTACTTTTTTTCTATCTTTATAACTAGATCGTCTGGCCTACCCGAAGTAAGGTATCTGTTTGGACCACAGATGACTGGGAAAGTGCTACCCAATTTAGCCCGGAACCCAATGGGTGTGGCAACCACAGAAACCATACCATCCGTCCCCCAACCCATCGCCTCTCTGAATGACTCTCGTATGTACATATTTATGGAGTTCATTCTTCTCGTAGACATAGGGATAGTTTTATACGGAGACGAGAACCTTACCGAGTGCGATTCACTCTCCTTAACCACAGGGCTATCTCCGCCCATGCCCTCCCCTTCATATATAATGTTTCCTTCCTTGTGGTTCTTTGATGTCTTCCCATCCCTTAAAAAAATCGGCAGTGGCTCCAGTCCGATGGAGACAGTATAGTTTCGCTTGAATAACATATTTCTTAGTGGGTGATTTATTTTTAGACATATTGAAAGCGGTTCAAAATATTAAAATATCTAAATTTTAGCCTCAATATTTCTAAAACTAAGAACCCGATCCAAAATCAAATTATATATCCTTGTAGGGCTTAAAGGCTACAAATAACTTCCTATAGTTTACAGCATTTTCAGTTTTTGAAATTTATAAGGATTACAAATTTTAAAAACGGAACATTTTTTAATATTCTTCAACTTGATTCCTCGAACTTGACCTTGACGATTCCTCGATAATTGCAAAAGCTTTCTATAAACAAATTATAGAACTAGAAACTAGATTTCTAACCGGATATTTTTGTCACTTACTATTTATATTTGTCTTTTATAGTTTCGAAGATATTTCAAGTGAAATTAAGTAAAATTAAGCAAAAACTCGCTTGGACAAAAACTTTTAGTCTTCTGGGAAAAGTTTAAAATATTAAAATATTGAAACGATTTTTATATACTCATAATATGTACCATATTCCTTACAAAACAACAAAACAAGAAAAATATTTTCACATTTTTATCTCCTAGACTCGGAGTTATAAACGTTCAAACTATTTACATGTTCCATAATTTTCGATTTCAGCCAGAAATATCTCAAATATAGATGTTATTCACATTAAAAAAAAATAAAAAAAAAATAGTGGGATCAGTCCTCTTGGTTTTCTTTGTAATACAGGTGATTCTGGATCTCTGAGTTTTCGCCTGGCTAGTCTATTGAGCTAATAAAAAAAAAGATTTTTTTTTACTATTACGGCTAATTTTGTTTTATTCCTTAGGCATCTCAGCAGAAGAATGACTACAATCCCCAAATGGTTCATCTGTGTAAAGGAAAGGTGAGAATTTTATAATCCTTGTAAAAATTAATCTTGCTTTTAACAATATATGTGTTTACAATGAGTGTTTTAATTCATTGTTTAAACTTGTTTCCTTCTTTTCAGAAAGGAGAGACTGAAGAATTTTCTTCGATCAATCACCAGGTGAGAAATTATTCAAAAATTAATGAAGACATTATTTTTGAAAAATATTTGCTTGATTCAGAATTCTTGGATATATATACTAACAGTACTACGGTAGAATTTCGTCAATCCGCCCTCCTCGGGGAAAGCGTCCCCCCCCCCCCCGTTATGTCTTCTTAATTTGAAATTCTGAAAAATTTCCGTAGACTCTTGCTAATCCGACTCTTGGTAGTAATTTAGCATCTTTCCTTTTTTTTAGCTCTCAATAATTAAGACTCCGCTGGTCGTGACATAGAATAGCCTTTAGAGAAAACAAAGGCTCCATAAAAAGCAACGCCATTTTGATTCCTACCGGTTCAGTCAATTATCGTCTGTCTGTGCTATTTCAATGGAGTGCGCATGGGTGAAATTTTTGCATGCAATTTAGCTGTAAAATAGGAACTTCTGCTTTCAAAAAATTGTATCAATCATTCAAGAACGTAGTCTAGAATATTTTAGATTTTTTTTTTAGATCTCAAGAAGGAGAGAAAGTTACCCTTTTTCTACTTGTACAGCCATCGCTTCTACTGGGAGTCAAGATGGCCGATGTTGCGCCAACCTGTATATTTAGGAGCCTTAGAGAAAACGATTTCACCTAGGCTATGAAGTTTTGGAAGCGATGACTTGCGTGATGTCGTTTTTTAAACATCAGAAGGGAGGAGTATTATGAAGAGCACTACCATACTGAAGTGTTGGAAAAAGGGTGGCTTTCGATTGACACTACGTTGGGGTCAGTCAGCATTGAAGGTCAGTGATGTGACGAGACATGTTTCACAAGCATCCATGGTGAAAAGAAATTAATAAAAAGTTAATTACAAAGTGGCTAAATATGAAAAATTGTGAAGTAGACTAGACTTTAATAAATAAAAAAATCATCAAAGACATGCAGGCAGGAAAAGATAAAAAGCGCGATGGGGAAGTGAACATCGCTGCAGGAAGTTTTTTCCCGCTTCTAGCGCCAAAGATATGTCATTTTACTGCAGTGCATAATGCAAGGACTAGACACGTACTGTAAGGCGTGCAATCGATGAACATTTTCATCAAAGCAGACGAAAATCCGTGACATGTTTCAAAGTATTACACAAAGATGTGAAATTAGTAATTGAGACGGTATGATACATTACATACCTATCAATCGCGTTATTTTTTTCACCATTATAATATATTTGTCTCTTATTTATGCATTTTTCAAATACTACATGCAGTAAACATGTAACATTAAATCTCAGTAATCCCGCACCCTCTCTAATCTAGCACCCCTCAGAGGCTGGATTAACAAATGTCTACTGTATTGATTAGCTTTATTCTGTCTTATAATCACGTCTTCACGCCCAACTTCTGCTATTCAAGATCTTTTGTATACTTTGTTTTTTGTTTTTGAGAAAAATTCTTAGTAAGCTCCCCCCCCCCCTTCCTCCCTACCACCACCTTATATTTTCTGCGATTTTCCATCGCATTTGAGGGGGGCTGATTGACGGTATTCTACAGTAGTTAAAAGCAATAATCTATTCAAGTAGTCACACAGGCCTACTTTGATAGATTTCATTTAGCTGACTCCAACAAGTGCCCTGTTTGTTCTGTGGAAGAGGGAACCCTGGAACACATTTTGTTCTTCTGCATTGGAGAGAACTTTTTTGAACTGCTTTAACAAAAATGTGTGTTCCTCTGTGTATGTTATCTGTCTTGTCTAATATACATTTTGTGTGTTGCTTTGTTAGTCTATGGAAGCCATCCTGAAATCGGTCGCTAACGCGCAGTATCAAGTTGTATTGTATTGTACACTAGTTAATCAGTGGCGGACCGAATTATGTTACCATTCTATTATTTCTCATGATCTCTATCACAATTTTTAGTTTTTACTTGGAGGTTTACGATTCCCACCATGTACCCTTCCCCCTTGCATTATAGGCCCAGATATTACGCCACTGCCAGTCATAACTTTGAACACATCCATACATCTGTTTGAATATACCAGTTTTATCGGAAGAAAAATGAATTGTCAATAAAGATTCAGATGAAACGAAATACGTTTTATTTTATGAAAAATTGAAGTTTTAGAGGATAAGGGATTTTTTGAGGAGGAGGAGGTGGGCTAATTTGTACAGTAAATTGTGTCATAACGTCCTGAAACTTTTATAACTGGAGATAGCTGATAAGCAATGGAGAAATGAAAAATACCCGAGAGTGTACTAAAACTTATGGCGTGTAATATATTCCCATGATGTTAAATAAATTATATGCATTTTTTTATTTGGTATTACATTATAATTATGAGTCTTGTGCTAAAAAATGTCAAAATTTTAATGAAAGCTCGCTTCAATAGTATTTATTTTTTTAATTTTCTTATTGGACAAAGGACCTGTTTTTCTCTTCTTTTCTTTGTGTTCTGAATTGATTTTAGCGATGATTGGTTTTTTCAAAGTGAGGTGTACTGAAAGCAACATAAAATATATTAATTTGATAATTTTGAATCTCAGTTTTTAACAAAACTACAGTCCAGCTAAAACTCTACTGCCGTATGTAACAGTGTAAATTTAGATTCATTGGAAAACGGAGGCATCTTATTATATGTGTGTAAGCATGCATTGTTGCTAAAGGTGAACATTTTGAATTTTGTGCGAAATAAAGTCACTTTTATGTTGCTTTATTATGTAAATGTTCATTTTTTTTGTGTGTATGGTTGTGCTCGTTTGTGTGTGTGTGTGGGGGGGGGGGGGGGACTTGATTATTTTTACTGGATTTCAGGATTCCTTTGCATTTTTTACCGTGGTCAAAAATTTTTAGTACTAATTTTGCAATGATCTACAACTTTGTGATTGACCTCTATATTTAACAGGAAACGAAATAGCTCCCCGTAAACCCTAAAGTAGGGGGGGGGAGGGTCAGCCTGTCTAAAATTGCCTCATCGTGTAGCGCCATTGGGATTTGCTATACACCTGTATAAAAGTATGCTTTTACCCAAATATTTCTCGAGTTATTGCCCTGGTCCATGACTTTCCTTCACACCAGAATATTTTATGCTACCCCCCCCCTCATTTGTGTAATCTAAATGTTCATTTTATAATTCAGATATAAAAACGTAAAGTCTAATAAAAACATTAATGGGTGAAAAGTATTTGTGAAGGAACGATAATGATGTTACTTCAAAATATGCCTAAATTTTACATCTGAATGCCATTTTGTACAATTCTAATTCTACATTTTTATGCATTTCATATATATTTCATAAACATTCTTACTTTATTTCAAAATTTATTTAAATTAATTAACTAATAGTAAAAATTAAATAAATTTAATCAATTTTATCATAATTAAGTAAAAATAATGATTTAATTAAAATTTTATATCTGAATTGAATGCCATTATATATATATATATATATATATATATATATATATATTAGAAATATGTAATAATAAAAAAATTATGTAATAATAAAAAAAAATTCAAGTAATATTAACATCACCATAGCAGCAAATTCACGGCCATAATGCCGATAAGAGAAGAGAACAGCATCAGCCCAAATTCGATGATTAGTCAGAGTTAAATTCCTCCTTAGGTCTGAGTATTTAACTCTAACTTACCCAAACACATGCCTGTTTCAAATAGAGCAATATAGTACATTACTATATATACTCCAACCCAGACTACAGGAATCAAAAAATGAAAAAATGAAAATAGGATACATTAAGAAAATTTGTATCACCATGCGGCATGAACCCTTCTTCCACCACGTGTATACACGATCAACCTCAACAGCTTAATTATCCAGAAGCACCGGAATGAACCAGTCGAAATTCTACCAGGGAGGCAGTACGAACGTTCACAGTAATACTCCCAGACCTGTCCAGTGAGTCTAAGCTGGAGACCGGACAAGCAGTTCAGAATATGAACATCCATATATGCAATCCTGAATATGAACATGAATCAAAGATGAAAATTCTTACTAAACAAATAATTCATAGGAAAACTGGATAAACGAGTATGCCACTATACACCATTATAAGGGCGCTCAAATCGTAGTTTCAATACTGGCAAAAGTTACAATTTTTTTGCGAAAATAGAATTCAAAACATTAATGTTAATGCATCTTATTTTCCGATTTTTTGATTTTTCTAATTTTTTGGACTTAGTTTATTATTTTTCATTTTTATTTATTTATATAATTAATAAATAATTATATATAGTATATATATATATCTTTTTTACATTTTATGCATATTTCAGAAAAAATCATCAGTTTACGTCCAAAAGGCAAATGTACATAGAATTTGGGCCATACAGATATCTACTTGAAATACGATATTAAGAAAATCATCTGTCGCTGTTTATTGCAAGATTTGTTGCAACATAGATGTTTTTGGAATTAATTTCTTAATATTTATTTGAATTCAAATATCTTATTTGTTTGCAGTCTTTAGAGATATCCTATAAAAATGCATTTATTTAATTTATAAAATTCAATTATTTACTTTAAATAACTTTCGAAATAAATATGTGACATTAGATATTTGTTATTAAATGCTTTTATATATTTGTCATGAATGTACTACATTATATTTATCATGAGTGTACCACGTTATATTTGTCATAAATGTACCACATTATATTTGTCATGAGTGTACCACATTGTATTTGTACCACATCATATGAGTATATGAGATGAGTGCTTAACATCATGACATCATACTGGGTGTAAGGCCCTTTGGCGATACTTAAAATTTACACTCTACAATAAACAAAATATAAGTAAAACAAGAGCTTTGACAGAAAATTTAAATGGATTGATTTTCAACGTAATTTAGATTAGAATAATGACAATGCTGTATTAAATAAATAAGAAATGCATTAAAGGGAGGAGAATTAAAATTGAAATGTATGTCAATAAGTAAAAAACACTGTGTGCAAGGGATAAAGAAAACTTGAGAGACGTATTTAAGCACAAACAAAATAATAATGCAGTATATACTGGTGTTTCGAGGATACACTGGAATCCCTTCGCTAGTGTAAGATTCTCTTCACTTGCTTTGTCTCTTGGACTGAAAAAGAGGATCCAAAATATGCTCGAAACAGCTATATACTACATTATTATTTTATTTGTGCTTAAATATGTTGTTCAAATTTTTCTTGGAAATGTATGAATGCAATTCTTTAAATAACAGATATACGAACTGGTCATGCAGTGGTAAATAAATGCTGAAAGAATTAGAAATTCCAAGTACAACCTTCCTCCTTTAATCAATGTGTGCAAATATGCTATATTTTCTTTCTTTTTCTTAATATTGTCGGAGTCTTTAGTTTATTATAATACGGATCTGCTTGTAAAGCGAATCCAAATATCATGAAACCATAAAGCAGATGTTGCTATAAATCAATTTTTTTATAAATGCTTTATATTAAATAAAATATTTATATGTTAATTATTTATTTAGCCATATTTATTTTCTTATTTAACTTAATTTAAATGAAACATTTTAAACACAAAATTACATTTTGTTTGAATGTGCCCCTAAAATCTGTGCGTCCTAGGCGACCACCTAGATGCGCTTAATGTACAGGTTGGCTCTATCTGGCATTATATTTATCATAAAAATTTATTCCTTATAATTTGTTACTAATGACTGTCAATATACATTGTCAAGTGAATGCTTAACTGTCAACTGAATGCATATTTCTTATCAAGGATTGCGTAACTAGGTATATTTCTTCATATTTAAACGAAGATTTTCATATTTTCAATGAACTCTGTACTTTTTAAGTTTCAATAAAAGGAAAATACAAAGCGCATTGTAGTTTATTACACAAATAAATATACAGTGGCATCGCTAGAAATTAGGTGAATGGCAAAAAACCAGAAGGCCATATTCTTAGTATGTAAGTGTACAGATCGAAAATATCGGTGTATCAACGCATCGATGCATCTGTATTGATACTGCCATTACAGGAAAATTATAACCATAGCAGTAAGTAAATTAAGCATAAGTAGTGACATGTTAAAAATAATTTCTTGAAAATTGACAGTTCAACTCGAAAACTTGACATCATACTGGGTGTAAGGCCCTTTGGCGATACTTAAAATTTGCACTCTACAATAAACAAAATATAAGTAAAACAAGAGCTTTGACAGAAAATTTAAATGGAATGGAAAATACATGGAAAAAAGTTTGCCATTGCTTTAGAGATGACCAACATTTTTGCTTTCCAACATAGGATGTCATGCTGTCAAAATTAACATTAAATCATTGAATACTAACCTTTTTCTTTTAGCTGAACCCTTAAAATATTTCTTAAAGCAAAACCCCTACCTAGTTGATACATATCAGAGTCGACAGGATTAAACTGAAATTAGATGAGTAATCCAATAGTGTTAATAAATAATACTTAACTCATACTTTTGAATAAAATAGTACAAAAGCGTATTTCAATTTATTAATTACTGTTTACTGTAAAGTCAACCTCAAAATTTAAAATGCTTTGGCAGCGAAACACACCAACAGCGTTCATTTCTGCCAACTAAATACCTTGCTGTATTACAAGAAATCCCAGCTAACAAAATTTCTTCTCCTACGTTACTCTCCCAAGCCTCCAAGTCTTCCCCAAGTGGCTCTTGCAGCCTAGATAATTCTCATCGAACATTCTGAGGTAAAATTTCAAAATGGTTCGTTGTTTTATTAATAGGTGAAGACAACACCTTCGAAATTTTAATATTTTTACTCAATTACAAAAAAGATGGCAGTAATTTTTTCTCAAGGTCTTGAAAATTATCCCGGAACCCCGATCACGGACACAAGAAACACTTCCTCGAACCGTGGACGGAAATCACTGCCTTAAGCATTAAAGAAATAAACACCTTTAGCTTATAAATCATGCATTTTGTGAAGAAAAGGGTTGGCAGAGAAAGAAAGGAGAAAAAAAAGCAAAGGTGATTAACGTGACCAAGAGGAAGATTTCGTAGTTGTTTCTTTTTGCGTTACTTTTAGATCCGCGTTTGTACCAAATGCGATAAAAATTACACGTTTCAGAATTACCCTAGCCCACTCGTATTAAGCATTGTCTTTTTTCTCAGCCCTAACCTTTACGTATAAAACTTGAACGAGTTAAATACCGCCTAATAATACTGCACTCATCTTTCCTGCGCAGTTGTGTTACTGCGGTAGAAGCTTTGAAAATAATTTTTTGTTGCTCGAAGAAGGCGAAGCATTGTATTTTTTCTGTGAATTATTGGACTCGGATATTGCTAGCTAATATGTAAGTACTTCTTTTAAAACCATTTATTACTGTATTTTAAATAATAATATTGTAGAGCAAAACATGGTAATTGTCTACTGGCGAATAGATTTCCAAAAATGGAGGCTGAAATATTTCAACGGATTTATCGTGCATTTCAAATACAGATTTATTGTGCCCATGCTCGGAGTAGGCATGGGAATATACTTTTAGGCGGCGGAGAGGATTCACCTCGTGCGATCTTCTAGCCATAACTACTATGCTATCATTTTAATGTCAATACAACTTTTATTCACACAATTTCAATCAATAGAATTTCTATTCTTATAAAGTTCTCTTTCACCTACTGTGATTCCACTTCTATAAGAATCTTGCAATGTTTAAATTTAACTATTTTCAAATTGTTGTAGCGAATCAATAGTTTAGTGGGATTTTGCTAAATATTATTTGGGCCCCTATGATGTCATTGTTTTTCTTGACATCATATCTTATAAGGTAACTAATATTTAAGCCTGTCATACAGGGAATCTAACACTCTTAAAATTAAAGTTGCGTTTTTTTTTCAAATTCGTCAAATTTTGTTTAATAATGTATAATGTTTAGAGACGAAAATAACCGTCTTTTTCAAAAATTCGTTCAGTTAGGTTTCTTCATAACCTAATTCTTATGTAAATTTCAGTCTTAGTGTGTTCTTTCGATACTTTAAGTGTGTGCAAATTCTCAGCCTTCTAGATCATAGGGAGGGAGCTGGAGAATCAATATGCTTTTTACCACCCTTTTTATCCACCAACGGAAAAGTTGAAAATCTAGTTCCGTTAGGCTCTGTCCTGTAGTAGACACTATAAGTGTGCAAATATTCAGCCCTCGAATGTCACAGGGTTTTTTTATAGGGTTCAGAAAGTCTTTTAGAAAAATTCAATTTTTTCCTTCGTGAAGGGGGGAGGGAGAGAATCGAAAATCCTGCCTCTTTAGATTCTGCCCCGTCGATGATATTATAGTAAGAAAAGTCAAGCATTATTAGCATTAATCAAGCATTCACAAAAGTTTATTTTTCTAAATATATTGTAAAACATCTATTTTCATTAACCCCCATCACGACTCAAACAACAATGTAAATAATATATACAATCAAATGAAAGAATTTCAATTTTGAATTCGAAAACGAAAGTAGCAGCTGGTAAATTTTAAACTTCAAAATTGATTTAAACAATACATTATTAAGAGTAAATCTAATTTTATTTTAAAAGATTAGAACTTACACTATAAAAACAGATATCTCTCTATCTCAGTGTGTGTGTGTTCTATTCGTAATTACTATTCGGTGTATTCGAATGTTCCACATCTGGTCAATATTCAAGAAAATGTCGTCTATAGAAAAATATACCCCATTATCAAATGACTGAATGCTTTGTAAGTACCACCTTTATCCCCCCTCCTCCCCCCAAAAAAATCACGGGACACCACTATTAATTAGCGATAATGAGCCGTTCAAGAAATAATAAAAATTTTACTTTTCCCAGGGGAACTGTGGTATTTACCGAAATAATCAAGTGAGTGCTTATTTTACTTGGCAGCAATAAAAATCCTATTTGTTTTTAACGACTCTGATATAAAAAAAATCTTTTAGCCTGAAGTTTTTTGCTTGTATTACGATGTTTAAAACAACTGCAATTGTTTTATCTGTTCTTTTACCCCATCATACTGTACAGTTTTATCTGTTCCACACCGTCAAATACGTCACGCTTCAGTCTTTTCGCCCTTTGCCCCACCTATACAAACACAGCCAACACATTTGGTTCTGGGTTTTTTTTTCTTCAGTTCCTAATCTTTAGTCTCGATTTCAGAGAATTTTGTTCCCTTCTTAATTTCAACCCCATTACATTCGTTTACATCCAAATAACATGCCTTAACCATTTAAGACAAAGAGGAGAGTGGATGTAGGGGATTCAACCATTTGATTGCCATGTAATTTCCAGTTGAACTATATCATTTGAAGTTGATTGCGTTCTTCGTCACAGCTTGTGAGAAAGTTGTTTGTTTTGACGAATCGCCTAGACAGGATGAAGGCGTAACAAAAGGAGATGCCATTAATGCTTTAGATTGTTTTGGTATTGAAGAGAAACTTTTGCTTTCATTTCGTGGAATTGTTCTGATTGAAAAGTTCAAGAAGTGGTGTTGTTGGGAATAGGACATATAATTTGAAGTTTAGGATAAAAGCATTTACTTCTAGAGAGGCGAATTTGTGATTGCAATTTGGGTCGGTACATTTTTGGCAATTATAAAGTGGGTCTTAAAATCCCGTAATTTATAATTGTGACATTTTACAATACAGAATATATAACGTTATTTGTGCAATGATGACCTGATTATGAAGTTATTATTAAAGAGTTTTTAACGTTATAATATTTTATGTTTCATTCGCGTTAATGATTTCAAATATTAAAATATTTTTTAAATAGCTCTTGTAAATTATTCTAATTACGTCAAGCGTCTGCAAACTACGGCCCGCAAGTCGGATCTTCCTGACGGAATCGACTTAGGGTTGAATTTATCCGGCCCACGGAAACTTTGAAAAAAAAAGGGGGGGTGGAATGGGAAAATAATTTTAATACAAAATACCTAACTGAAGATTTTCCTGTGCAGTATACAAAACACTTGCATACTAAATATGTGACCGGTGGCAGTATTGGTTCTATTCATTGTTAGATTATTTGCTAGCAAGTAGCTGTAGCAATAACAAGAGCAAAAAAATTTTGCAAAATAATTACTTCTGTATTTGGAAGCAGTTATATTTGCGAGTATATATATTACTCAAGATTTGACAATGACCACTTAAAAGATTTCTTTTTAAATTTTTGTTTCAAATTTGACGTCAAATATAGAAATGATCATCCGTTTATTAACAAAGTACGTACATTGCTTTATATCAACAAAAATGTGACCCTCCCCTCAATTGGGGGCATCACTGATTTTTACTATGTAGACTGTGTATGACCTGTTTGCTGCTACGAGAGGAGTAAAAAACGTTAAATCGCCCATAGGTACCTCAACAATAGGGAGCTTAAGGTGTCTACAAACAATCAGTGAATGTTTGTCAAAGAGGCTTGATCACTGATCTTTGATCAACTGAACAGCTAGCTATTTGGCGTGCTTGTCAAGGTGTGAGGTCAAGCATTTTAGTATAGTAGAGTCAGTATGATTGACATTTGTATTGACCTATCTGATTTGTATTGGCCGATTACCGTTGTGCGAATTGAATTTAGTTTTTTTTTCTTTTTTATCCATTTGTTTTTAATGTGAATATTTTTCTTTTGAGATTTTTTATTTAAACTTTTGAATTTATTCTTTTTATTAAAAATGATCTGGACTTAAGATAAGAGCTTTTAGAGACAAGATTTTGTCAGAGTATCACAATAACATTTTTAGAAATCGGTGATTATCAGAAATAGCAGAAATTGTTGATTTGTCTTTTGCGGAGGTCAAAAGTAAAAAAAAAAAAAAAAAAAAGAAAAGTACTATGAGGAGGATACAATTTAATTATGAAAGTAAAAATGTTATGGATTCGATGAGGAGTGGAAGCGATAAGCTGGACAATATATTTGCCAATTTATTTAACAAATATAATTTAATATATCATTTTATATTTAGTAATTGATGTTTACTAGTACATAAAAATGTCCTACTGGAAATTCAGGTTAGTATAAATACAGATATTTTGGTACCAGATTTTTTTTGCACATGTCTTAATATTTTAATTGATAGACTTTTTGTTTTTCTACTTCTAAAAAAATATCCATCTAAAAATATCTCTGATTCAAATTATTTGTACAGAATTTATTGTCAAAAGTGCATTCTACACATATGTTAAGTAGAATGTTTTAAGAAATAAAAATTTAAATAATTAATGCTTGTGCTCAATGCTGCAACTGGAGATTTAGCACCTAGAGTTAAAAGAATTTTGGTGCCCTTTTGTTTTTATTTTGTGCCTTTAAGGGTCAATCTTCAACACTATTAATATTATGGAAAAATAGATTCTACTGTCAATTTATGCTGATTAAAATCCACTGTCACATTGAATTGCATGAAAATAATTCAAATTATACAAAAATTTTTAATTTTGATGTGTGCATTTAGTATTGTTATTATTATTTATTGTAACGATTTTTAACACTTCTGATTTATTTTCAATTTCTTGATCTGAAAACATAAGCATGACAAACGATATTTACAGCGAAATTAGGAAACAAGTGCAACAGCGCCATTTAGTAGAGATGAAAGGAAACTATCTCATTATCATAAAATGTCAAATATGTTTGACCGTGTGGACAAAATACATTTCAAACACAATTCTGAGAACCGACATTTTTGATAAACCTTCACTGATCGTTTGTAGACACCTACATCTGCTTAGAATGGATTGCATTCCCAGATTACACTGCACGTGGGTGACGTGTGCATTGGATGTGGAAGCAAGTAACATGACTTTCAATTTATTTTCATTTTTCCATAAATTCCTTAGTCAAATTATAGTAGAGGTCAATGGAAACTGAGGCAATTTGAACTCGATTTGGAAAGGGAATGGTATTATATATAAATGTGTTATGTAAGTAGCGGACGCTAATTTAGGACCAGGAAGCCCCGGAAAATTTGTTCTAGTATAATATAAGCCTTGCAGAATTGTGTACAAGGGAATGACAAAAATATCCGTTAAGCGCAAAACCATCATTGATAATCATAATCCCTTTTTCGACATCATACCTATACGAAACATCATTTTCAATATCACTGGTAATAAAATAAAAACAAGAAAGATCAATCATGCATAAGCATTGATTATGAAACACTTTCCAACTGAAATGTAATTTCATTTAAAAATTTCTAAAATGTGATTCATTCAGTGGTAATATCTTTTACATTATCACAGTACTACAGTAATTTATTATACTTAAACATTTAAAACTGTATCCAAATATAAATCATCTGATTCTTTATGCAAAATCAATGAATATTTCATTCATATAACTTGTATTCCAGACTCCAGAGCTAAATAATTTTGTGTGAAAAAAATTCAGCAATTCTTATGTAATTCATCTTACAATCGCTTGAGATATTTGCATTCTGCATATGTTAAAATTAGGCTTCCTTGAAGAAATAATAAAAGTTTAGGGATCATTTAAAATCACAACTATTGTAATTGCATAGGCACGGAATTTAGATACACAGATAATATATATGTGTATGTGTATGTACTCAAAGTATTGGAATCGTGCCGAAGATCGGAACTCGAATTTTCAAAGGATCTACACGTTTTGGGACTTCTAGAACACGAAAAAACTACTTTTAGGAAGACGTCTGTGTGTGTAAGGGTGTATCTGTGTATGTTTCTGTGTGTCTGTGTGGATATTACATCCACTCTAATTGAAAAACTAATGGACCGAATTTCATACAATTTGGTAGGTATGTTTTTTGTGGGAAATCCTGATGTTCATTAGATTATAGTACGATTCGTAATAAAAGAATCTGCCTTCTTTGCGAAATGGCCGCAGAAATTGCCTTTATCCACTCTAGCTAAAAACTAATGAACCAAATTTAACAAAATTTGGAGTATAATATTTCAATAACCTACAAGTGATTTATATACCAAATTTAACAAAATTTTGTATATAAATCATTTGTAGGTTATTCTACTACGATTCGGGAAAAAGGAACGGTCTATTTTTGCGAAATGGCCAGCAAAAATCGTTATATATAAAAATAAAGACTACGTGTGCTCAATTATATCAATTAAATTCCTATTTTATATGTGATTTTTGACAACAAAAAGAATAAGACTAACCCCATTACTCTAGGACTAGCCGTTCAAATAAGTCCAGCTATCAAATGAGAACCAAATTTAAGTTTAACGTGTAAATTCAATGTCATTTAAAATACTTATGTTGTGCAGATAAACTCAAATTATCATTGAATAAATAAAGAGAACGAATATGAGTCTGCAGAGAAAGACATGTGCTGTCCACATCAGAATTTTTAACAATATTACACCAATGATTTATAGAAGTGAACGGGGATTATTTTCAGGCCATTTCGAAAAAAATGTATGATCTATATTTAAAGATCCATCAAATTTTTGTCGAATAAAATGTTCAACAAATTTAAGCTGTGTACCAAATTTTAACTCTCTAGGACGTAGGAAAGTGCATTTAAAATGCCATCAATTAAATTTATCAAGAAGAGTTATATAAAATTTAAAAAAAATGAAAAATTGTTATCTACCAAATTTATTTTAAAATATGAAGCCACTCCCATATGCAAAACGTTTAAACAAATGGAGAGATATTTATTATATAATATCTCTCTCTTTTCTTTCTGGAAGATATCCCAAAGTCAGAATTTAATTGAATTTGTTTTTTTCCCTATATTAAATAATTTTTTTAATTAAAAAACTACTTAACATATTTTACTGAATTTTTTTTTATATATTCTATGGGATAATGTGAATATTTCCTAAAAATTTCGAAGCAATTCGTGAATTTTAAATTTACTTAAAAAATGTTTGAAAAATTAGGTCCCATAGGGTTCAATGTATTTCATTTTTTCAACCCGGGTTCAATAAAAAACTAATTGGGTGATATTATTTATTTATATTCCCATAGGTCCTACAGACCGTCTGAACAACATACTAAAATTTCATTTTGATAAACTCATTTTTACGGCAGTTATCGTGCTAACGGACAGACAGACAGACAGACAGACAGACAGACAGACAGACAGAATGAACAAAGTCATAAACACTTTTCAACTTTGTTGCAAAGTGTTAAAAAAGATCAATCACGTATAAAGCATTGATTATGAAACACTTTCCAACTTCAATGCAATTTCGTTTAAACATCTCTAAAATGCGATACATTCCTCGGTAATATTTTAAAAATTATCACAATACTGCATTAATTTATTATATTTTAAAACTTCAAATGACGTCAATTAAATATAAATCGCCTGGCTCCTCGGTAATGTTTTTAACATTACCGAGGCATTTTAGAGATGTTTAAATTTCGTTTAAACATCTCTAAAATGCGATACATTCCTCGGTAATATTTTAAAAATTATCACAATACTACATTAATTTATTATATTTTAAAACTTCAAATGACGTCAATTAAATATAAATCGCCTGGCTCCTCGGTAATGTTTTTAACATTATCATAATACTACAGTCATTTATTATATTTGAAAACTTCATCAAAAACCATTGAAATTTATTCAAATGACGCCATCGAAATATAACACGCCTGGCTCTTTCTATGTTGTTGTTGTTGTTGTTGTCGTGTCCCTAACATTACATTTAAGGGAAAATGAGTGTACTGCTTCTGTTTAGTCTAATGACCCGGGGCATCCGAAGGTAGAAGTCTGACTTCTGCCCCAAATAAGACATTACAACATCTATGCCCGCAGGCGGGACTCGAACCCGCAATCTGGCAGCCGAGCCATCACGAGGAAACACCTGCCTCTTTGACCGCTCGGCCACCACATCGGCGGCTCTTTCTATAAAAGCAACATTTCATTCATAAACATTTTCCCATTCATTTCATTCATCTCAATAATATAATAATTTATTTTATTTAAAAACTTCAGACCATGGAGGTACAAGTAATTAAACTCTATGAATAAAAAAAAATCGTCCTTCTCTCTGTAAAATCAATGAATATTTCATTCATATCAGCTATGCAGACTCCATGAGCTAAATAATTTTGCGTTAAAGAAATGATGTAATTTTTATACAACTCATTCTACATATTTTGCTGTTTACATTTTCCATAAGTAAAAAATAGACTTCGTTGTAGAAATAATCAAATTTGGATGATCATTTAAACTCAAATACATTGTAATTGCGTTGTTTCAGTATGTAGATGCACAGAATTTAAGCAAAAATAAAGCGGTTTCAGGACGGATACAACACTAAATATGAATTAAAAAGAACTTTAAAAATCACGATTTTGGCACAAGATGCATGCCATATTTTATTTTGAAGTGGGTTACGTGATCTCTTCATATAATGGTTATGTGATCGCTTCATATAAGAGGTGTAATTATTATTTTAATTTTTATTTAAAAACAACTGAATATATTTTGCTGAATTTTTTTTTATGTATTTTATGGGATAATTTGAATATTATCTAAAATTTTCGAAGCAATTTGTGAATTTTAAATTTGCTTAAAAAATGTTTGAAAAGTTAGGCCCCGTAGGGTTCAATGTATTTCATTTTTTCAACCCGGGTTCAATCCAAAACTAATTGGGTGATATTATTCCTTTACATTCCCATAGGTTCCACAGACCGTCTGAACAACATACTAAAATTTCATTTTGATTAATCCATTTTTACGGTAGTTATCGTGCTAACGGGCAGACAGACAGACAGACAGAATGAACAAAGTCATAAACACTTTTCAACTTTGTTGTAAAGTGTTATTAAAACAGATCGTACCACTCAATGACAACTTTGAAGCAGCTATGAAAATTAGCATTTTGAACATTGCACTGGTTATTAATTTGTTATATGTAAAAATATAGTCATATCCCTCTCATTAAATGATTTTCGTAGGTTGCAGGCTTTTTTTTACTTTATAAGCAATTAAATGAAGTGTTCTATCATTTTTAGTTTCTTTTTACAGATTTGAAAAGACGCAATATGAAAAAAGTTTGAGAAGCACTACTTTGCTACTTTGCACAAAATTTAGTATAAATCGAACCAAGATATAAGTTTTTTATATATAATTTTCATGTATATAAACCCATATATAATTCTTTTAATTGTGCACATGTATGTATTCGCAGATAGTATTGATGTTTTATGATTTAATGTTTATAAATGACAAAATACCAGTTCCTTCACCATTTAATAACAATTAAAATTTGATACAATAGACATATCTATTTATTATAGATATATGAAGCCTGTTGCATAAAATTACACATAAACATGTTGAGCATGAATATGAAGATGCACACAATTACGATTACACGTAATACAAATGTGACAATAATTTGGTACAGTAGAGGAGAAAGTAGGAATATTTGAAAAAACTATGGCAATGATGTTTTACTATCCGTATATTACTGACAGTGGTGAATTTATTATCTTAAATGATAATAAAGAGAGATATAAAATTATTTGCTTACAGAATTATTTATTGATTTATTTTGCTTTTATATTGCCAATTTAATTCATATTAAAAATAATTAGACTGGAAATAAAATAATTTTATTTTTAATGGCAATATTTATTGATTGAAAATAATTAAGAAGCCTTAATTAATCATAGCATAGCTTAATCATAGCGATTAAGCATAGCAGGTGTCTTAAGATTCTTTTACATTCAAATCAAAAGCCAACTTACACTGTCGTACAGTACTGGCAGTTATGAATCCAATAATGATTTAAGGATTTGCCAAATATTTCACGTTGCATTATTATTTATCAATATTTCATTGTCTTAACAGGTGGTATTAAAATAAAAGTCACTATAACTTATACTGGAAAATAAATTAGTATTAAGATTAATAATGGTGGTTAATTAACAGTAACCATATTTAATAAGATTACTCCTTTGAAATTCAACCGGAGTTAATCAATAGGTTAGTTAATCACTAAAATAGATTTAGTTAGTTAATCAATAAAATTGATCTAGTTAGTTAATCATTAAAATTGATCTAGTTAGTTAATCATTAAAACTGATCTAGTTAGTTAATCATTAAAATTGATCTAGTTAGTTAATCATTAAAATTGATCTAGTTAGTTAATCATTAAAATTGTTCTAGTTAGTTAATCAATAAAATTAATCTTTTTCAATGCAACCAAATGGCAAATTACACATGTCAGTAAAGAAAGTTTGGTACTTGTGCAGTTTACCTACGTCTAAATTATAGACAAAGAGAAAGATGATCCACCAATTATGATGTATGACACTTTCATTGGGTCATTATACTCTACGCCCAGTTTAATTAACCTATTTCTAAATATGACGTCATTATTTACTACATTATTTAATTCGCATGTGAGGAGAACTTGGGGATAACACTACGTTGATTTTTTTTCTGAAGGAATTTATGGGGCACCAAAAAGTGAAAATCCGAATACTTTCAAAATAATTCTACCTGAAATCTATTTGATTTGGTCTCAAAACTCTGAATTTCGTGATTATATGCAGAAAAGCGGTGTGTTACGAAACATTTTACCATCTCAATAAATATTCTCTATTCAGTAAAAACATTTAAAATAAACAGAACATTTCAAAATTTAAAACTTTTGAAAGGACATTTAAACATTTTAAAATTAAAACTATTGAAAACTGAACAGAAGCTTTTTAAAATTTTAATTATTGTAAAATAAATATGAGATTTTCAAATTTAAATTACCGAATGGAAGAGAAAAACAAATTTTTATTTAAACTATTGAAAAATAAATATTCTGTTTTTAATTAAAACTACCACGAAAAACTCAAAATGTTTTCGAAATTTAAATTTTCTAGAAGTAAAGAAAATCTTTTTAAAATTTAAACCCTTAAAAAGTTAGTAAATGTTTCTAAATTTTATACATCGAAAAGTAAACAAAATATTGTTTTAATTAAAATAATGTGTGTAAACAAAAGAAGTTGAAATTTAAAGTTTTGATAAATAAAATTGTTAATATAATGTATTTTTATTTATTTCCATGTGTTTAGTTATTGTTTACCTTGTGTTTCGGTTCTTTTTCTTACAACTATGTAATTTTCTATAAAAAAGAGATCGCACTAATTTTTAAAGAGTGCCATGCCATAGGAAGTAGGTAAATTGCATAATTATCAAAATATATTTTTGCTTGCTTTTAAAATTCTGAGATTCTTATAGTTTTAGCATTGCTGAATCTAAAACCAAATTGCTCTGTCATCCACCGTTGTTATGGAAAACGGAATTAAATAATAATTATAATAATAATAATAATAATAATAATAAAAACTACGTAAAATTTTTGGCAAGGTAAAAGGAACTATTTGAATAAAATCGTCTAAAAAACAGCTTCTATTAAATATTGATATGCTTTTTTTCATTTATCTTTTGAAAGATACATTGGTGGTAAAATTAAATTATATCATATTACTGTGACACCAAAATAACTAAACATTTGCAGCTTTTGAGGTATGTGCCATATAAAGCAGAGATAAGAAAATGGCGTTAATGGTCACTTGCGACTCATCAAATAATTTTTGTGGACCACGAGTTCTTTATTAATAATATTATCAACATAACAAAATGAGCAAATATTTTAATGAAGTGAAGCTATTTAACTGTTTTATTAACTGTAATCCTGTTTGCATCTTTGAAAGAACAATGTTTCGCAGTATATTTGGTGGAATTCAGAAATTTGGAGAAAAGGGTGCAATTTCGAATTATACAGATTATATAAAGCTTCTGATAATGAAATGGGCTTGTCATTTGTCAAGAATATATTACAACAGAACCACAAAGATATTTTTATGTCTTCATTGATCGGAAAAAGACCAAGAGGAAGACCAAAGCTGGAATGAATAGATAATGTGGCCAAGGACTTTGAGGTGTTAAATATAAAAATTTGGAGCAACATTGGGCCAAAGGGAGCCATACTTGGAAATAACTTCTGAAGAAAGCCAAAATCCACAGTGGGCTGTTGAGTCATTGACGACGATGATTAACTGTAATGCTTCGATCTGTATGGGTTATAAACATTTTATTTATATTTTCAAGTTGTTGAGCACTTTCTAATGAAAGTCTATCAACATTTTTCCAAGGAGGAAATTGTTGATGATCAGTTCTATTAAATTATTTCAAATATTTTCGTTTCAATAGATTTTTTTTATTTATTGCGGATTCTATCTATATAAGGATACATAGGACATGATCCTGCTGTCTTCATTACCAAAACTGGTGAAATACATGTGAGACAATAATCATATTTAAAAGTAAATATGCTTGCTTCATGGCTAACCTGTATCAGCCCCTTTCCCCAAATAAAAATATGAAAATTTTTGTTGATTTAAGATCAATAAAATTAACATGAAGGCTAAATTTTCATATTTCACCAAACAGAAAGTTAAATAAGAAATACTGCCAAATATTACTACCTTTCTTAATTCTTAAAGTTTAGATTGCTCACATTTTCAAAAGATATGAAATTTTGAATAGGGTGTGGTATGTATAATTTGCATTTATTAAAATAGTATGATATAAAATTTTGTAGGAGCATTTTGTACGTCAAACGTACGACAATTTTGATTTTCAGAAAATTATGGGTGTCACAATGGCAGCCTGAAAATTTTCATATGGTTGATTCCAGTAAAAATCATTTTCGAAATAACTATTATGTTCACAATAAAATATTAAAACGCTAAATGTGTCAATCATAAAAATTACATGCAGTATTTTGTATAATAAGTAAAAAATACAAAATCTTTACGGCTCTTCAATTAATTACACATTTTTATGTGATATATTAGTACACAATTCATTTCAATACACAGAGGAAGAGCAGAATAAACAACTTAATAAAAAGGTTTCATTACATTTATTACACATTCAAAAATGATATATTGACTAAAATATAAAATCTTGACCCTTTACTTAGACGACAATGGAGAGTTGAAATAATACTTATAAAATATTGTACATACAGTCTGTAAAAAGTCATTTTAAATAGATCATATGAGGAAAATAAGTCACTATAAATAAGTTATATGGGATAAATAAGTTTTCAATTAATCCTTCGGATTCAGTAAAACAAATTTGAGCTAGATTTTAATTTATAGAATCTTAATTCACTATTTCTGGAGATTTGAGCTCCACTGTCAGATTTTCTTTAATTTATTGAACAGATTTTCTTTAGTTTATTGAATTTTAGAAAGTTAGTTATAATAGCAGCAGCATCCAAAGTTCTTTATTCCATTAATATTTTGTGTCTGAATTCATTAATATATTTGCTTAAAAGTAAACTTTTGATGATAATTTTAAGATGATGATCAATTAAAATTAATTATTAAAACATTTTCTCATTAGGGTCGCAATTTAAAAATTTATATACAAGTTCTCTGAACTTAATGATTCAAATTTAAAACGATTGTTTTAGATTTGGAAACTTCAATAAGTTGAAACTTTAATAAGCAACAGTTTTATCACTACAATGTTTAACAGATTCTTACAGTAAACATACACCATGAGCGACAATAAAACACAAAAAGTTAAAAAGCAACAGTTTTATAAGACAAACATCTAGGAAGGACCTGATCTAATTAACAAACTCTCATTGGGCGTTTCATAGTCTTCTTTTTCTCTATATGAGAGAATTCTTTTTTAACTGACAGCACAATAACAGACGACAAACAAAATTTCTTTTCTGCATTTCTTTACAATGCTCACACAAAGGAACCTTAGATCTCAACATTTTGATTTCTAAAGTAAAAGAAACATATATTTAACTTAATATATATATATATTAGAAATATGTAATAATAAAAAATTTAAACAATAATAACATCACCATAGAAGCAAATTCACGGCCATAATGCCAATAAGAGACGAGAACAGCACCAGCCCAAATTCGATGATTAGTCAGAATTAAATTCCTCCTCAGCTCTGAGTATTTAACTCTAACTAACCCAAACACATGCCTGTTTATATATATATATATATATATATATATATATATATGGTGAGTCAGAACTCTTGGGCCAAACTTTAAGGGGTAATAAATCATATCTAAACAAGCAATTTTTGTCATACAAAGCACTGTCGTAACGCAAGAGGTGAACGTCTAGGCGGTAGCTCATGAAATGAGGAAATGATGACTCTCTCGTGAAAAGAGGAAACACAAAAATGACAGAGTAGGTACGAAGTACGTTTCCCTGAGAGAAATTGCAGAAGGCATGGACAAAGTTACAGAAACTGCTCAAAAGTGCGACCACCAGCAGTAATGCAGACTTCACACTTGCGACGTAGAAAAAGCGGCGCACGTTAGCAAAAACATCCACCATATCTTGGACAACGCCGGTAGCAACAGCAACCCTAGCAACAAGGTCTTCGTCGGAGTCGATGGGGCTATCATAGGTGAAACAAGAGGTTTCAGCTTTTTTGTTAAAGAAATTTTAAACTCAGCTTAAACCCTGGCTAGTTCTGACGCAGTCGTCACTGCGTTCAATGTCAGTGGTGTCTAGCGGTTTACCTCTTGCGTTACGACCCTGCTTTGTATGATAAAAATTACTTGCTTAGATGTGATTTATCTCCCCTTAAAGTTTGGCTCAATAGTTCTGACTCACCCTGTATGTATATGTATATGTGTCTGTATGTCATAACTTATGTTGGAAAAGCGTCTAATAATTGTGCCATTATATGTAAAAAATTATTTTCTCAATTACAAACTTAATTACATATTTTGAAACTCAATAATATTCAATCTATAAAAATTATAGCTAAAATGTTGAAATTATATGCACAATTAAATATTATTTGTAAATATTATAAATTTCCCTATGTTACTTTGGTTCCAAAATTTCATAAACCACTGTCACTTTTAGAACTGTCAATTGTCGTCATAACACCTTTACCACTACTACTAGCAAATATTTGTTAAATTGCTGAAATATGTATAATTAATGATTCTCTTAAATACAATGCTTCTGGATATTTTATATTGAAGAATTGTTCTGATTTAGTTAATCACATTTATTAAATATATAGATAAAAATTTATATACAGTTATTATCTCTTTATATAATAATGATCTTACTTCTACTCATGTTCCTTTTAAAGCTAATAACTTTCCTATGGTACTGCACTTTGCATTATACAACAATTATATAATTTGATGTAATAACATCCATTTACAATCATTAGGTGCATCTCAAGGGGGATGCAGTAGCATTATTCTAGCAAACTTATACCTTTATTATTATGAACATAATTTTATATCTAGTACATATTTTATATATGGATATGTTGACGACCTAATATGTATTACATATTTAATAATACTAATCATATTAATATCGATTATTACCCCTCTAACATAGAAAAAATCCTTAATGAGCCTAGTGTTAGTCAAAATGTTAAATATTTAAATATAAATTTAAGATTGGATACTCAGCATAACAATATTATTAGCAATTTATTTGATAAAATAGATTCTTATGACTTCAATATCATAAAGCTGCCTTCCTTTAGTTCTTATAATTCTGTGCAGTTGTTTAGACACATCATTTTAAACCAGCTCTTTTGGATACATAGATTCTTTGATTCTGAGTATCACTGTTTACACGTTAATAATTTCAAGTGCATTTGTAAAATTTACCACTATCTTGAATATTTTGTAAATAGTATTATTAATAATTTCAAGTATTTATCATAGTATTATTTCAATTAAATACTTTATCCTTAGTTGGTGATACCTTTTTTATGGATATCACCCCTTTCTTTTCTCCATGTATCTCCTCATATCCTGAATCCTATACTAAATCTTGTATATAAAAGTTAACAGTCAAATCTTTTCCGTTTACTCGCTAGTCCATTCCGGCGAACGTACGTATTGACAGTCGGAATGAAACTTGTTTTTTCCGTCTTTTCCATAGCTTCGTAATCCCACATGGAATTCATCTCAGGCAATGCATCTATTTATAATTTTAATTTCATTTTAATTTATTTTTTTTTCATTCCTATTCTATCAGCCAGTTGACAGTACCAATGGGGGTGTATAGTAAACGGGCTTTTATTTTGGTTTTAATTTCGAATGTACGCGCTGTCCTGATAATGAGTGCATTTCTAAATGGACCTCCATTTTGTAAGCTATGTGCTTTCCTTACCTTTTGGCTCACCTTCTGTTGGTTTAAACTGTCCATTGCTCTGCGTTTTAATAATTTTTATCAAGTGCTTATTGTTATTGCATTTTCATTATTATTATTATTTCTTCTGATCAGCTTATGCATCTAATCATGTCTGATCAGCTTATCTAACGTTAGGGCTGGCTCGGTTCACTTTGCTCATATTTTTACATGTCTTTAAAATTTCCTTCCCCTCCCCTTTATTGGTTGGTATTCTTGCTTGCATCTACTACCTCGTTTGCTATTTTATGTATTTTTTGTACATGTTTTTGATTCACTAGCATAAATCTCTTTATTGCTAGTGAATCCTTATTCTACAGTTTACTAATAGACTACATACTTTTCCCCTTTATACAGACCTGCTAATATATGCTAGAGTTAGGTGTATATATATATATATATATATTTATATATATATATATATATCCTATAAAAACTGGAACTGCTTCAGGCGATCAGAGTTTCTGGGAGTGCTTCCTGGGAATAAAAACACGCTTTAACCAGGAATAGGGGTCACAACCCCCCCTAGACATTACTGATACCCTGTTTGTACTCCTTTTTATATTATTCTGTTTTTACTTGTATTTTAAAATGCTCTGTATTTTGCTTGCTCCTTATGGTGTAATATATATATATATATATACACTTTGAGCATTCTCAATGGCTAGTGCCATGGGCGCCCATAGAACATTTTCAAGGGAAGAAGCAAACTCATGGAGGAGACGTACAACATCGAGTAGTTAGATGTCCTCCTTTATGACCTGGAACGTCTAGAGTGGCAGGGGCCCCCTTGTCCCGCTCTATGGGGTCCAAGGCTAGTAGTGACTAAATGTGACACCTATATACTTAATAAAAGTTCCAAATATCAAAATTGGTTTCAAATTTAAGCATAAAAGTGGAATGATGCACATTTTTAACAGCTTTCCCTTTCCTCCCCCCAATGGTGTAAGTTTTTTAAATTCCTTTATACCGTCATCCCTAATTCGTATTTTCACAGTATTTTATATTTCTGTTTATCTGGAATCTGAGAAGGATCGAATGACACCAAAGACTGAGATTCTAGCTCGAATGAATGTGTTCGTACATTTTGAAAAGTGATTCTGAATTTTTTAATTTATCCTTTGCAACGTCACCCATAACTCGAATTTTCGAAACGTTAAATTTGTTTCGCTGACCTGGAAGCTGAGACAGATATCCAGAGCTAATCTGGAATCTGAGAAGGATCGAATGACACCAAAGACTGAGATTCTAGCTCGAATGAATGTGTTCGTACATTTTGAAAAGTGATTCTGAATTTTTTAATTTATCCTTTGCAACGTCACCCATAACTCGAATTTTCGAAACGTTAAATTTGTTTCGCTGACCTGGAAGCTGAGACAGATAGAATAAGAACAAGAAAGATCAATCATGCATAAGCATTGATTATGAAACATTTTCCAACTGAAATGCAATTTCATTTAAAAATTTCTAAAAGATGATACATTCAGTGGTGATATCTTTTATATTATCACAGTACTACAGTAATTTATTATACTTAAATATTTAAAACTGTATCGAAATATAAATCATCTGATTCTCTATGCAAAATCACTGAATTTTTCATTCATTTAACTTGTATTCCAGACTCCAGAGCTAAATAATTTTGTGTGAAAAAAATTCAGCAATTCTTACGTAACTCACCTTACAATCGCTTGAGATATTTGCATTCTGCATAAGTTAAAATTAGGCTTCGTTGAAGAAATAATAAACGTTTAGGGATCATTTAAAATCACAACTATTGTAATTGCATAGGCACGGAATTTAGATACCCAGATAATACACAGATACACAGATATTATATATATATATATATGTGTGTGTGTGTGTGTATTCAAAGTATTGAAATCGTGCCGAAGATTGGAACTTGAATTTTCGTAGGATCTACACGTTTTGGGACTTCTAGAACACGAAAAAACTATTTTTAGGAAGACGTCTGTGTGTGTGTAAGGGTGTATCTGTGTATGTTTCTGTGTGTCTGTGAGGATATTACATCCACTCTAATTGAAAAACTAATGGACCGAATTTCATAAAATTTGGTAGGTATATTTTTTGTGGGAAATCCTGATGTTCATTAGATTATAGTACGATTCGTAATAAAAGAATCTGCCTTCTTTGCGAAATGGCCGGCAGAAATTACCTTTATCCACTCTAGCTAAAAACTAATGGAACAAATTTAACAAAATTTGGTGTATAATATTTCAATAACCTACAAGTGATTTATATACCAAATTTATCAAAATTTGGTATATAAATCATTTGTAGGTTATTCTAGTACGATTCGGAAAAAGGAACGGGCTATTTTTGCGAAATGGCCCGCAAAAATCGTTAAATATAAAAATAAAAGACTACGTGTGCTCAATTATATCAATTAAATTCCTATTTTATACGTGATTTTTGACAACAAAAAGAATAAGACTAACCCCATTAATCTAGGACTAGCCGTTCTTGAGATATTCTAGTTTTTTCGCGTTTTCGCCATGCCACCTTTGACAATAAGTCCAGCTATCAAATGAGAACCAAATTTAAGTTTAACGTACAAATTCAATGTCATTTAAAATACTTATGGCTGTTATTTTGTGCAGAAAAGCTCAAATTAATATTGAATAAATAAAAAGAACGTGAATATGACTCTGCAGGGAAAGACATGTGCTGCTCACATCGAATTTTTAACAATATTACAACAATGATTTATAGAAGTGAACGGGGATTATTTGCAGGCCATTTCGAAAAAAATATAGATCTATATTTAAAGATCCACCAAATATTTGTAGAATAAAATGTTCAACAAATTTAAGCTGTGTACTAAATTTTAACTCTCTAGGACGTAGGAAAGTGCATTAAAAATGCCATCAAATTAGTATATCATGAAGAGTTATATAAAATTAAAAAAAAATTTGAAAACTTGTTATCTACGAAATTTATTTTAAAATGCGAAGCCTCTCTCATATACAAAATGATTAAACTCTTGGAAAGATATTTATTATATAATATATCTCTTTTTTCTTTCTGGAGGATATCCCAAAAGTCAGAATTTAATTGAATTTGTTTTTTTCCCTATATTAAATAATTTTTAATTAAAAAACTACTTAATATATTTTACTGAAATTTTTTTATATATTTTATGGGATAATGTGAATATTTCTTAAAAATTTCGAAGCAATTTGTGAATTTTAAATTTGCTTAAAAAAAGTTTGAAAAATTAGGTCCCATAGGGTTCAATGTATTTCAGTTTTTCAACCCGGGTTCAATAAAAAACTAATTGGGTGATATTAATTTTTTATATTCCCATAGGTCCCACAGACCGTCTGAAAAGCATACTAAAATTTCATTTTGATAAAGTCATTTTTACGGCAGTTATCGTGCTAACGGACAGACAGACAGACAGACAGAATGAACAAAGTCATAAACACTTTTCAACTGTGTTGTAAAGTGTTAAAAACCAAGATTCAACCTAGAGTGGATATGTTCAACGGTTAAGCAAAGTGGTTTTGAGTTTTTTGATTATTCCTTTGCATCGTCACTCTAAATTCCAATTTTTGAAATTTCAGATTCTTTCCCTAGTCTCGAACTTGAAAGTGATAGAATTACACCAAAACATTTTTTTTATATAATATATGCTCGATAATTTTGATGCATCACCCCCTATCTCATTCACTCACTCAGTTAATATATCTATTTTTTTTATGGTGTTCTGTAACTTCTAGAAGAATTTTTTTAATTTTTCCATAATTTGCAATGCAGGTCATATCGGGAGTACCCCACTGCTAATATGGCCCAAATGTCGCTTTTAATATATCAACTTATTGCATTTAAGCGATAATCACTAAAACCAGGTTCTTTTATTATTATTTGTTCTCTTAACCAATAGCTTGGTTATTTCTTACAAAAGTATTTTATAAGCGGTAAAAAATAATCAGTCAAACCTTAAGGACAACCTAATAGCGCCTCCTATTGTATAATATTTTGCTTTATACATAGAAATTTTTATTCCTGAATGAGGGCAAACAACACATTGCTAATGAATTCATAGTTAAGAAAGCATTTTACACACAGCATCTCAAAATGACAATATGTCACTTAACTATGCATGGCCAGATTGAAACATAACAAGCTTACCTTAAATGCACCCATGAAAATAATCTCATCATCTTCATTCTAAAATAACAAAAAGTTACACTACAAAACTTTATAAGGTACAGAATAAAAATAATAAACTTATTTTTAAGATAAACTAAATTGCAACATATGGTATGTTTTTTCATGCAAAATAGTCTATCAAATTACTTGATTTTTTTTTCAGGAGAAGAAATATTTGTTTTAGTAAACAACAATCACAAAACTATAACCGTCTAAAACGATTTTGAGAGCGAAGTGAACTACCTCG
This sequence comes from Amaurobius ferox, assembly GCA_951213105.1. Taxonomy (NCBI): domain Eukaryota; kingdom Metazoa; phylum Arthropoda; class Arachnida; order Araneae; family Amaurobiidae; genus Amaurobius; species Amaurobius ferox. Next base: position 40,823,094 of record OX578142.1, read on the forward strand.
CCAAACTCTCAGTTTTGCATATATATATATATATATATATATATATATATATATATATATATATATATATATATATATATAAAGTAAAGCAGTCTTTCTCACGGTTAAAAGCAAAATACGAGTATTACGTAAGGTAAATCCAGGATAGACGACTGACACATTTTTAAAAAAATCAATATTCTGATATCAATGGTGCAAAAATAAGTAATTTGTGTAGTCATAATAATTTATCTATTTAGAAAACACATGTATTATGATAAAATAAATTTTACAATTCTTAATAAGCAATTATAATTTTTTTTGTAAACCCCTTCATTGATGCATCTCTCCCGAATGAGTTGATTTCTTCAAAAAATATGTATATTTAAATATAAAAGCGATAGAAACACTAAAATTGCAATTTTGTAAAATATAAAAAAATGACTAAATTCAAAAAATGTTTGCATTTTTATTTTAAACTTAGTTTAAGAACAACACCAACACAGATATAATAATGATATTAATGATCAGCGGAGTAGGATGGAAATTGACTTAATAACATAATTATTAAAATTTTATTTATTTTTCAAATTATTCTTGGGTGTATCCATTTCTAGTAGAGAGATGCCGCACCTCACGGTTTCCTAACCTTGGATTCAAACATGGCAAAATCAGATTTAAAACACTCAACTCAAAGACTATGCTTAGCTCAAACAAGGAATCCACTGATATTTCTAGAGTTTAACTATAATTTACAATCTGTGGTAGCACAATAAAACATTTCATGATAAATTCTACAACTCAAGTTGGATATTTGTCAATTCCAAGTGGAAAAAATCTGATGGGCAGCACATGACTTTCCTTATATAATGCAATGAATTTACCTCTTTAACGGTGAAAAAGTGATGAAAAGATCCACGGCACAGTGTTTGTTACGTTTAATTGTACATTTGGCGCGGCAAATAGTACATCCGGATGACAACATCTAAAACTATTTCGTACCCAATTAAGTTATATTTTACGCAACTCTAAATTAACAATTGTCAATATTGATAGCATCCTCAATAAGCAATATAGTCCATATATTGCAATATTTAAATAATAAATTCATCAATTAAGTGTTATTTTCATTAACTTGGCGTCCGTTTTGTCTTTTTGACGATATTTTTGTCAAAATATTTGGTCAAATATCGCCAAATTGGCCATATTTAGAAGAACATTCCTTGTATAATAAAAGGTATGCCCATCATATGATGGAATTAAAAATTTGCAAAATATTGCATCCTATTTGACATCATTTTTATCAATTTAATAATATTTTTATTAATTTGGCATCAAATTCATTCGTCAATTTGGCAACATTTAGAAACGTCGCCAAGTTGGTCATATACCGCCAAAATTCGTCGCCCGAATTTTCCCAAGAGTTACACACGGAGTCTTATGGTAGAGTCTTATATTATTTCCAAAATGTTGAATTTTAATCAATGAGTTATCATTTTCATTGATTTAGCATTATTCTTATCAATTTGGCGACATTTTTATCAATTTGGCTGTTCAAAAATTCGCCAAATCGACTATATTCCGTAAAATTCGTCAAGAATTATGGTTGGAGAAATAGGTTATTCTTATAACAGATAAACGACTAATGGCGCCCAAATACAAAACTATTACCCAAAGTATTGGCTCTTATAGTAGATTCCTGTTCTTTCCAAGATATTGGATTTTCATCAATTAGTCTTCATTTTCATTGATTTAGCGTCATTATTATCAATTTGGTGACATTTTTATCAATTTGACGATATTTTCGTCAATTTGGCAACATTTAAAAAACTCGACAAAGTGACGAATTTCGCCCTCAAAATTTCGCCAAATATTGCTTATGGAGAAATAGATTAGTCTTATCGTAGATAAACGAATAATGGCACCAAATTACAAAGCTATTACCCAAAGTGTCTTCTCTCGAAATGGAATGAGCAATATCTACGGGAATGATGGTAATAAATTTATCGCATAACATTACATATGAAAAGTGAACAGATTTCACAATAGTTAATATTCTTTTTTAATTTTATGTGATTTTTTGATAAATTCTTTTAAAAAATGTCCAATATCTCGAAAACGGTTCATGATAGCATTCTAAAGTTTATGTCAATCTTTGTCTACTGTAAAATTACATAAGACATGATTATTTACGTAACTTTATTGAATGTTTTAATTTTTTGGTGATTTTTTAAAATTTCGTTTTAAAATTTAGGAGAGTTCTGAACATTGGATTACGTGTAAAAACAATAGGCTTCCAGTATTCACGGATTGTGATTTTTGTACCAAATTTTGTACAATACGCACACACAGACACAAACACACACACACACACACACACACACACTATAGGAAGAGTCTACAATTGCGATTTCAACCCTTACTGTGCAATATTCTTTTAATCGTGCAAGAATCATGACTTTTCCTGATTAAAATCTTTATGTATAAGGGTACTTTCTAGGTGAGTTGGAAACATTGATGTTTTTCCTAAAAGCTGTTTAAAAATGTTCTGGTCACATTTCACAAAGAAATATGTAGAAGTGGTTGAGATATAGTGATATCTCGAAATGATTTTTTTTAACTCTTCTATCACAATATCTCGACAAAATTTCGATGGATTTATCTAAAATTTGGCATGATTCTTCCAGATATTAATACGCAGTTAGATACTTTCCCGATTTTCTATCTTTGTTAAAAACAACTAGTTTATTCTTAAAACTGTTGAAAATCATAAAATAAACATCCATTAACGTAATTTACAAATAACAAATCAGAATGTACATGATCCCCCCTTTCTCCAACCTTACGAAGCAGCCACACACGTTACGTTCCACCTCGTACCTCTCACGTCACATCTTTATAACCTGGTTGCCAGCTCCACCTGCCGTTCGCAATCTGCGCGGTTGCTATTTAAATTTAGACCCTTCTTTCCCCGGAGAAGACAGAGCTTGAAAAATAAGAAGACGAGATTAGAAACTGTTAATCCTTACGCTTTCTTCACAATTTTATAGCAAAAAATAAAAGATTTTTTTGAGCAAAAAATCTATTTTCGTTCCCATGATCACAATTTTTAATATACGTCGATTATTAAAAATAATAATAATAATAATAAAAACTTACTTACAAACTTGAATATAATTTGAATTTAAGAGTTTTATTTGAAGCCCGTTAAAGATATCCTGATAGCCAATAAAAATAAATAAATAAATAAATAAAAATATAAAAATAGCTACCATTTGCAGACTTCTTATAAAAAAAAATTCCTAATTTGCATTTCATTATCTGTACTATTGAATTAAAAAAAGAAAGTGTTAAACAATATTTTATCGATTCTCCCCAATTCAAGCTCAAAAACCTTTCATTTTCGCAGCGCATGTGAAAAGTGTTACCTTGAAGAGGAAAACTCATCATCACAGGCATAACAATTTTGGCCACGCCGCGTTCAATAAAGCAAATCGTTAAAAAAAAAAAATTGCCTTTTATGTTTCTAGTCACTTTACCGGAAGCACGTGATTGAAAGATACGCCCATCATAATAAACTTACCTGTCCCTATACAACCCCCACCTAAATAAGAAGGAAGGCCGCGCCCCTTATGTTGCAATGTTGCAAAGAGGGCTCGGTTATGATGAGAAAGCATGTTTTATAATTCAAAGCATAGAAGCTGTTACATAAATATGCTTTTTTTTTTCTTTTTCTGACTTCTACTAAAATATTTTCCAATGATGGCTATTATTCTTCTCTTTCAACATTTCAATGCTTCAGTGAAACATTTGTTTGATATTATTTGCCTCCATGAACCATCACTTGTAATTGAAAGTGAAATTCCATTTGCATGTCATGGAACTGAAAATCAAAAGCTAATGAAGTAAATGGTTAATTGGGGATAAAATCTAATTAATCTGCACTTTTAAATGGATATATATTAAATACACTCTGCAAAAAAATATATGCACCCATAAAAAATTAAGCTGGTTGCAACTTTTTTTCTTTTTTTTTTTGCAACAGAGTGTATTTTAGCCAGGAAATCCAGGTGAGTATTTAATGTTTAAAATTTAGAACATTTCCATGTGTGTTTAAATTTTCTATCCATGATATCATTATAACTACATATAAAAGTGACATTATGTGTGTGTGTGTGTGTGTGTGTTTCATATTTTTCATTCAGAACTAATATTTATTTAAATATTTCCTAATATATATTGTCTTGTAATGTCTTTTAATTAATTTTTTATTTGCATTCTTTGCGGCTCCCTCTATGATCATGGAACAATCACAAAATGGCGTGAAAAGTAATATTTGAAATTTTTTTGATTAATATTTGTTATCCATTGTGTAACTTTTTATGCATTCTTATGTCATTATTTATGCGTTTATTTTAAGCATGTTTTTAAATAACTATTCAAATATATTTTTATTTGTCCTGATATCTTGGTGACTTTCCATTTGCATAGCCATTGTACACTACCTTCCAAAAGTTGAGCACGCGACAGTAAATCCAACATAACTAAAAAATCTGATGTGGGCAGCACATGACTTTCCCCGCAGACTTATATCCACATTATCTTTATTTTAATTAAATCTAATTCACTTTTAATTCAATTTTCGTTCTTATTTGGCAACTGGACTTATTTTCAAAGGTGGCGTAGAGAAAATACGAAAAAACTAAAATATCTCGAGAACGGCTAGTCCTAGTGTAATGAGGTTGGTCTTATTCTTTTCTTCGTTAAAAATTACGTATAAAACAAGCATTTAATGGATATATTTGAGCATACGTAGTTTTTCATTTCAGATTTTGACGATTTTTAGGGGTCATTTTGCAAAAAAAAAGGCAGGTTATTTTTTCCGAATCATACTAAAATCTAATCAGCACCAAGGTAACCCACAAGTCTTATCTACTGAATTTTGTGAAATTCGGTCCATTAATTTTTCAGCAGGAGTGGATACAGGCATTTTTTGCGGGCCATTTCGCAAAAAACGGCGGGTTCTTTTATCCCGAATCGTATTAAAAATTAATCAGCACCAGGGTCATACCCAAGTGACTTACCTACCAAATTTTATGAAATTCGGTCCATTAGTTTTTGAGTTAGAGTGGATGCATACATGGCACAGACAAACACACATACAGGCGTCATGCCAAAAATAGGTTTTTCGTATTCTAGAGGTCTCGAAACGTGTAGATCCATCGAAAACTCGAGTTGCGATTTTCGGCATGATTCCAATATTTTCCCTATACATTGCCATGTATTGCAGGGAAAGTAAAAAGTTATGCTGTGATTGATTCCACCACTGGCAGTTCTAAATTTAAATAACTTAAAAGGAAAAATGAGATGAACGTTATAAATAGAGAAATGAGCCATTAAAATGAAAGAGATATACATTTAAATTTATACATATAATGCATTTTAAAATTAAAGTTTTCGAAACATTATCAAAGATTAACAAATATTAAACTTGCAAAAAAAACCAACAAATTAATAAAATTTAAAATTAAATAACCACAAGTTTCCCCTAAATTTAAATAACTTAAAAGGAAAAATGAGATGAACGTTATAAATACAGAAATGAGCCATTAAAATGAAAGAAATATATTTTTAAATTTATACATATAATGCATTTTAAAATTAAAGTTTTCAAAACATTATCAAAGATTAGCAAATATTAAACTTGCAAAAAAACATATTAATAAAATTTAAAATTAAATAATTCTGATCAAAACTAATGAAGAAGAAAAAGGCATTTCTTCCACAAAATTGAAAATAAAAGGAGTAAATTCATTACATTATATAAAGAAAATCATATGCTGTGCACATCAGATATTTCTTTTACAGTGTCTATGAAGTGATGTAGCGGTTAGCATAACACATTCTAGAAGATCCGACTGATTGAGTTTAATTTATCAGGAATAGGCTAAGTGCTCCATAATGTTGACAAAACATTTTATTGAACATTGATTAAAACACATATATTTTTATTCTAAAAAATCTGATGTGGGCAGCACATGACTTTTCCTGCAGACTCAAATTCATTTTTTTTATTTCTTTAATAATTCGTTAAATTGAGTTTAATTGCGCAAAATAACACTAAATAATTGCATTTTTAATTCAATTTCGGTTTTTATTTGGTAATTAGACATTTTTCTAAAAGTGGCATAACTAAATACGAAAAATCTCAAATATCTCGAGAAAGGTTAGTCCTAGAGTAATAGAGCTGCTCTTATTATTTTCCTCACAAAAAATTACGTATAAAACAAGCATTTAATTGATATATTTGAACATACGTAGCTTTTTTCAGATTTTGCGATTTTTGAGGGCCATTTCGTAAAAAAAGGCAGATTGTTCTTTTCCGATTAATACCAAAATCTAATCAGCACCAGAGTATCCTACAAGTAACTTATCTACCAAATTTTGTGAAATTTGGTCAATTAGTACTTCAGTTAGAGTGGATACATGAAATTTTTAAGGGCCATTTCGCAAAAAAAAAGCGGGTTCTGTTTTTACGAATCGTACCAAAAAGTAATCAGCATCAGGGTCATACCCAAGTGACTTGCCTACCAAATTTTATGAAATTCGGTCCATAAGTTTTTGAGTTAGAGTGGATACATACATTGCACAGACACACAGAGACACAGACACACAGACAGACACACACACAGACGTCACGCTAAACATAGTTTTTTCGTATTCTAGAGGTCTCGAAACGTGTAGATCCGTCGAAAACTCGAGTTGTGATTTTCGGCATGATTCCAATACTTTCCCTTTACATTACCATGTATTGCAGGGAAAGTAAAAATTGTGCAGGACATACTCACAAAACTACACCAATGGATACGCATGCAACTACACCAATGGATATGCATACAACTAGTACACCAAATGGATACGCATACAACACGAAGTTCTCTTGCTGGCAATTATCGATTATTACTTACTGTAAAATGCTACACAGCGCAACATTGTTCGTAAATTCTATATTTAAATGTAATTAAATAATGAAAAGTACTTTTCAACTGAAAGTATGAGTATGAACTTACTTACGAGATACATTTTTTTTTCAAGCCTGCATTTGCGGGGCTAGAAGAAACAAAATAATACTTCAAAATACTAAATAATAGCAATAAATAAAACAGCTGCTTGGAAGAATATAACTTTCTAATACTTCCTTGAAGAAAGCAGGAATGGGTGAACTAGGTGACTACAAGTGTTTTAAGGGAGCTTTGAGCTTCCTTTCTCAGATAATAAAGAAACAGTTCTGCGCTCTTAATAACTGCTAAGGTCGAATTACGACTTGGCAAGCAAAAAGAAATTCGAACAGAGCAAGAACACCCAAAGCGTAATATCGCTAGTGAGTAATATCGTTATTGAGTGATATCAGCTAAAACGAAACACAATCTCAACACCGATTGATAAAATAGTGTCACGATAAAAGGTGAGAAAAAAAATAATGAACCGTTAAATTACTGGTAACAAAAATGAAATAATTTAGAGGTAGGAAAAAAAATAAACCCTTATAAAGGAAGAAATATAGAAAAATACTGAGGAATGAGACTGTAAAGGATTGGGTTTCATTTGTAATAGCTGATACCACATGCTAGCGAATTTTCACTTCAATGTTCGTTCATATTCTGTTCGAATTCCTCTTTCCCTGCCAAATCACAGTTTGTTTGTTCTCAGCAGTTGTTAAAAGCGCAACCTTCTTATTTTATTTTTAAACCTGAGGAATAGGGTTTGAAATGCCCTTGAAACAATTGTAGTCATCTAATTGATCTATGTCTGCTTTCTTCAAAAAAGTATTAAAATTATGTTAAATAATTCTACAAAAATATATTTATTAACCCTTAGTTATTCTTGCGACAACTTGGTACCTTCTCACGTGGTGTAAAAAATACATTGAAATATGTTTAGCAGCAGAAGACAAGTCTCAGCATAGCCTTTACAAATTGCCTGGGAAGAAAAGAAGTATAACTGAACTTCTTACATTGTAATCATTGGAGAAGCAAACTTTAGAATATGTATAGAAGTTCATGAAACTTCTTTATATACCCGGAGCGCCACGTAAAGAAATAGATGCAATCCAGGAGATCAGAAAATGGGATGATTGACTTTTGTAATATTTAAGAAATATGGCTGACTGGAGTGGAAAATCTAAGTCAAGTACGGGCATGAAATTCGGTACACAGGTACATTTGGCGCTTTTCTGAATGACAACATGTAAAATTGTTTTAAAGTGCCAAATAAACTTATATTTCACGCAGATATATCCGGACAATAGGAAATATTGCTAATATCTACAAAGAAATTGCAAACATCTGCTCCATTACATCATAATGTGTTAATTATAATTTTATTTACTTGGTGTCATTTTCGCGCGTAACTTTAACGTCATTTTTGCCAATTCGGCAACATTGTCGTCAATTTGGCACAACATTAATAAAGTTGACATGTTGGCGATATTTCGCCAAATTAGTAGCCAATGTAGCCTAATTTTTGTTACATATTTGAATAAACTTATTACTGAAACATATTACTAAATAAATGTTATATATTTGATTAAACTTATTACTGTTCATTTTTACGTATTTTTTAGATACATTTATTTGAAAAACGTCTAATATCTCGAGAAAGGTTCAAATTTTTGTTATTCTTGGAATAAAAAATATGTACTAAATGATTATTTATTTAGCGTTATTGAAATCCTAATATTTATGATTTTCTTTCAAACATTCATTCGAAAATTTAGGGTTTATAAAAACTGAAAGAGCCACCTATAGAATCGGAAATGAAAATCCTTAGTGAATCTCCTAACACTCCTTGAAAATCGATGCTGGATCCTTATCAGTCTTCATCCGAAATATATTTCAATGAAGACTGATATATACCAAACCGTAGAAATAGATGGCGTGAGAAACATTTTTGAGCTGAAAGGGGAAATACTATAAGTTGAAATTATTATTGTACCCGCTTATCACCTCCGGAAATGACAACTGAATCTACATCAGTCATCATCTTAATCAGAAAAACATACACTTCAAGAAAAATGTACATTTTTGAATTGAAAGTGACATCTCCAGAACCGGAAGTGATAACTACAAAACCGGAAATTGAAATCCTTAAAACTCCTACTCCATCCGAAATTTGCGGTTGAATATATATATTTTTATCATTATATAAGCTCTATGTATAGCCAATCCTAAGAAATAGACGTTTCAAGGAGAAATATAAACAATAGTATGGCAAAATTTTTGCCACAAATAAAGCATAATTTAAAACAAAAACTGTTTGTGAACTTACTTCTCTTTGTGTACGAGTGCTTGGTATGATCTAGAAAATAAAGAAGAATAAATCTCAAAGTAAATCCAAAATAAATAACAGTGTATATATATATATATATATATATATATATATATATATATATACAGGGTTGATAAAATAAAACTGGCCCGGAAAAGTTTTTTCGGAATTTCGTGAAAACGTAATCTAAACAGCAAGGAGATCATTAGAAGACATTTCCGGGCCAGTTTTATTTTATCAACCCTGTATATACAGGGTGTTAAGTAAAGTCCTTATAGGACCAGCAACTTTGAAATGGTTGACTATAGACACATACTTCCAATTAGAAAAATTAAGCATATGATGTATAGATGTTAGATATGTCTTGGATTCGACAAGGGTCCGTATAGTTATGAAAATACAACATCGCAATTTTTATACGGTCCCCGGGTCCTACAAGTGATATTTACAAAATTGAAGTCCTGTTGCCAATGAGTACACCAAAACAAATTCCATGCTTCTAAGTGACATATTCGCTGAGATATCGCACATTGAAATTTGTCATGTTGTAAGGGATCGGCAGAAAGTTGAGAAACGTTGATTACATTGAATCTCAAAATAGGCCGACAGATGTGTTTAGGTCCGTTTATGAGTGCTACTAAGACGAATAGATCTTTTATTGCGCTGTTACGTGTTTTAAAAGTTTAAATTGGGATAAGGAAAGTAGCAACAAAAAAGCAGATCTTTATTTAACTTTGTGTATCTCATAGACGGTCCCTTAAATGAGCGCTCTTGCCGTCATTAACTACCCAAACCTGGGTAGTTAATGTGGTGGAAGTCATGACATTTACCTTTACATATCTCAGCGAATATGGCACTTAGAAGCATGAAATTTGTTTTGGTGTACTAGTTAGCTACAAAACTTCAATTTAGCAAATATCAATGGTAGGACCCGGCGAACGTATAAAACTGCGATGTCGTATTTTCGTAACTATATGGCCCCTTGTCGAATCCAAAACATATCGAACATCTATATATCATATGCATACTTTTTCTAATTGGAAGTATGTGTCTATAGTCAACCATTTCAAAGTTGCTTGTCCTATAAGGACTTTACTTCACACCCTGTATAAATATAATATATAAATATAATATATATATATATATATATATATACATATATATATATATATATATATATATGTATATATATATATATATATATATATATATATATATATATATATATATATATATATATATATATATAATAAAAAAAGTTTGAAAGTCCAACGAAAGAAAAGTGAGAAGCTGTAACTCGAAAAATCTAACTTTCTAACAAGCTTATAAATTAAAAGTATAAATCAGCAAATATTCAAGCAAATGGAAATAAAAGTACAAATTTCGAATCATCAAGTCAAAGAAAATTATCAAAAATCAATGGTACGGAACCGATAAAATAAAATCAGACGAAATCCAACCACAAACGCTATACCCGTGGACAAGGTCTAGGCCTAAATCATGGATTTGTTCACTTTTTCAAAACTCTTTCTCAAGTCCAAGTGTTTTGTATAAGCAAACACAAAAATGTATGTTTCTGAAGAAATTGATATATTATATCTATAAACTATTTCTACTTGGACAACATACATAAAGCAAAAAAAAAAAAAGGATACCTGGATTTTAACTCAACATAAACACGAACCTATCGATCTCGGGAACCCGGAATGAAGAGACCAGTGTTGCCATTCACAAAGTAAAACGATATAATCTACCGTTGCCATTCGTAAGAAATAAATAACTGTAATGCGAAAAGACAAGTATAAGACATAATATACAATCAAGAGGGGCAATAATAAAGCTAATGTGTAAGTGAATGTAAAAACAAAATATAATTAAAACAAGAGTATGGAGATGTCAGACTAATATATAAAACACCATGAAAAGAATTCATGAAAGTCCAGCTACTCTAAATTTTTTAACTATACCATTTAAAAATAAGAGGGATATTTGTATAAATTGCTGGTAATTTTTAGAATTTCAAGATATATAGCATGAAATTTTTTATTAGATAATCTATAAATTCTAAAAAGCAGATTAAGTATAATGTTTCTAAACAATAGAATCGAGTTGCATGAATTAAATGGTAAGATTTTATTAATGTTTAAATTAAAATAGTCTTTTTTTATCATATATATTAGTAACAATTCTATTAGAAGGTTCAATAATAAGATTTAAATCCAGAAAATTAATATTTTTACTAATTGTAGCTTCATTAGGAATTAATTCCAAATTGTCAGGATAGAAATCTAAACCTATGACACAATTTTCAGTATATACTAAGCAAATCAGATTATTACCATATCCCTATAATGTATAATCTATTGATGTAAAAGACTGTTCATAATGATAAAGATATAAATTAGCTAACATACTGCTATTGCGGCCATCCTGTGGAACTCCTGCGACTTGTAAGTATAATTTATTTCCTTGAAAAATATAATTATTGAAAATATCAAAGTGAAGAAGTTTAGGAAAATTTATAAAACTGGTTTGAGTTGAAAGATTAGTAACATAAGCATTCTATAGAGCTTAAGTTACATCATACAGGTCTGAGATCTTGATATTATTAAAAATATCTTCAAAATCAAAAGTTTGAAATCCTATTAGTTTTTTAAGCGATGTTAATCTGTTCTTTAATTTTTTACTATTATTTAGAATAAGGTAATTCCTGCTTTTTCATTAATTATATTTTTCAAGAAAATAAATTATACTTAAGTCTCAAGAGTTCCACAGGGTGGCTGCAGTAGCAGTATGTTAGCTAATTCATACCTTTATCATAATGAACAGTCTTTTACATCAATAGATTATACATTATACAGATATGTTGATGATCTGATTTGCTTAGTATATACTGACAATTGTGTCATAGATAGATTTCTATGCTGACAATATGGAATTCCTAATGAAGCTACTATTAGTAAAAGTATTAATTTTTTGGATTTAAATCTTATTATTGAACATTCTAATAGAATTGTTAATAATTTATATGATAAAAAAGACTATTTGAATTTTAACATTAATAAAATATTACCATTTAATTCATGCAACTGAATTTTACTGTTTAGAAATATTTTACTTAATCAGCTTTTTAGAATTTATAGATTTTCTGATAAAAAATTTCATGCTATACATCTTGAAAATCTAAAAATTTCCAGCAATTTATGTAAATATCCCTCTTATTTTGTAAATGGTATAGTTAAAAAATTTAGATTTGCTGTATTTTCATAAAGTCTATTCATAGTGTTTTATATATTAGCCTGACATCTCCATACTCATGTTTTAATTATATTTTATTTTTACATCCACTTACACATTAGCCTTTCTATTATTACCCCTCTTGATTGTATATTATCTCTTGTCTTTTCGCATTACTGTTATTTATTTCTTACGAATGGCAACGGCAAATTATATCTTTTCCTTTGTGAATGGCAACGCTGGTCTCTTCATTCTGGGTTCTTGAGCTCGATAGGTTCATGTATTTGTTGAGTTAGATTCCAGGTATCCTTTTTTCCTTTTATTTTTTCTTCTTTATGTATGTTGTCCAAGTAGAAATATTTTATAGATATAATCTATCAATTTCTTCAGAAACATACATTTTTGTGTTTACTTCTACAAAACACTTGGGCTCGAGAAAGAGTTTTGAAGAAGTGAACAAATCCTTGATTTAGGCCTAGACCTTGTCCATGTGTATAGCGTTTGTGCTTGGATTTCGTCTGTTTTTCTTTTATCTATTTCATATCATGGATTTTTGATAATTTTCTTTGACTTGATGATTCGAAATTTGTATTTTTATTTCCATTTGCTTGAAGATTTGCTGATTTATACTTTATTTTGTAAGCTTGTTAGAAAGTTAGGTTTTTCGAGTTACAGCTTCTCACTTTTCTTTCATTGGACTTTCAAACTTTTTTTATTATTGAAATAATTTTATTTGTTAGCTGCATTTGCGCAATAAATTAAATGTATTTTGCATTGTCATTCCTATTTACTCATTTTTTACATTTGCATATTTGCAAAGTATCCTTATTTTTTAAGTATGCTACGGTATTTATAATTTATATATTTATATATATATATATATATATATATATATATACATATATATATATATATATATATATATATATATATATATATATATATATATATATATATATATATATCAAGATGTTATTAATGAATTATTTATGCAATTCATTTCATGCTGCCTAATCTAATGTTTTCCTTTTAATGAAACAGAGATAACTATTTTTATACAACAAGTACATCAAGTATAAGTTCAAGGTCAACAAACTAATGTATTTGGTGCAAAATGCGTATTTTCTTTAATTAACAATTTTTATCAGATTTTTTTTCCCAGAAACTTAAGATTCAAACTGTATGTTATTGTATGGTTTCTTTCGATAAAATGTTTTACTCATAGGCATGATTCATTTTAAGTATGTATAAGTAAAGTGGAAATCGCATTACGTATCCACCCATGTAGAGTACACACAGAGAATGAAATGTACATATAAAGATAATGAAGAATAAATATGAAGAAAATAAAAAGTACATATAAAGAGAATGAAGAGTATAATATGAAGAGTAGCTGTTTCTTCAATGCACAGTAAACTTCCATTAATCCAACTTCCAGTGTTTCGGCATGTCTGAATGCACTTCTATATATATATATATATTTAGAATGGCTGTTAAGCTACACTTAGAATGGTTGTTAAGCTCGGGTACTTAAACATACCCATTGATGATCTACAAATATTGAAGAAAGCTAAGTTGGATTTATTCGACTATATCTTATGTTTATTGCAAAAAGATTGGAAGCAGTGGCGTACTCTGACTCTGAGAAGTGGGGGGGGGGACTGTTTAACATTTGCTTATGCCAAAGGGTTATTTTAAATGAAAGATACGCACAACATTAAAAAGCTTTGAAAAATGTGTGTGTGTGAGGGGGGGGGTGTCTGGACACCCCTAGCCCCCCTCCTCCAAGCATACGCTAATGGTTGGAAGACAAAACTCTGTCATAGTGTTTATGTTAATCGAAAAGTTCAAATAGTTTCAACCTCATATGAAGATGAACTAATACGTTTCCCAAAAGATGGGTAAGAAATTTTAATACTGGGTACGGTATTCGTAAATTGGATATTTCCAGTAATTTGAAATGTGTTGATATAAGAGCAGGAAATCAGTACAAGGAAATATTTAAGCATATCGTAACGTGGTTGACGCTAGAGATCCACAGGCCCTATTTCAATATTTGAGTTACTTTGACTATTCTCATAATATTTAAGTTAGTCATTTTAAGATCCCCCTCTCTTCTTTATATTGTCATCAAGACAAAAAAATCCTTTAGAGATGATAAAAGCATGACATGATTAGCTTTTTCTGTAGTTGACTATGTATTTTAATTTGCTGCAGTATTTTATGTATTTTTTATTTGTTGCAATTTGTATATCGTTTTATAATATTTTAATGTTTATCTATTTAATGAAATTTAAACTATTTATAAGAAAAATCGCTTTGTGGAAAAGGTAAGGAATGCTTGAGCAACGTATTTAAGTAAAAATAGAATAATAACGCAATTTTCAGCTTATCATAATTAGTCCTTGGGAATTATCTGTGTCGTTTTGATTTATTTTTAAATTTGTTGGGACAATCCTGTTGTGTTTTGGTACACTCGAATTTTGTGTGTTAATTTATGCGTCGGATCGGTTCGATAGTTCTACTTTCTGATTGACTACTTTGTTCTCCCTTCTACTTTCTGATTAGCTAACAAAGGTATCATCTTAATCCACAATTTGGGTAAATATGCAGATTTTTTTTCTTCTATTCGAGGATTTCTTTTTTCTATCAGGCAGTTAGTTGACCCCTTCTTTTTTGTTTCTAAGATAAGTTTTAATTGGTTTTGTTTAGCATGATCTTTCTAAGCTTAACAGATTCTCCAAGCTTACGTTGAAACTTGAAAGATGCCTTTATCATTCAGGAAGTTCGTTTCTAGCGGTTGATATGGTACACACTGTTCATTTGGTCTGAGGAGCTTAGAATGCTCTCGAAACAACTGTAGTTACCTAACTGACAAATACCTGCTTTCTTCAAGGAAGTATCGTAAGTTATATTCTAACAAGCAGCAGTTTTATTTATTGTGTTAATATTACATGTTTTATGTATAGGATATATAGTTTGTGTATACTTAAATAGGTATACTTGTTGGTGTAAATAGTATATCTATTTTTTTACAATGCTATTTCGATCGCATTGCTCCAGTCTGCAAATTCTAATATTTCCAAAAGGAAAAACGTGTTACATGTTTACCAGATTTTCTCTTCCAAAACCTAAAATTTGTGTTTATACTTGGACACAAGTAGGGAATAGTAGGGGGTTCTGGCTCACGCGGTGCTATACTTTAACATGGGGAAATTGCGGTGCTAGTTCTCCCATGTTAAAGCATAGGCGCACCTCATGAGCAGGGGTGCAGCTTCCACCAGCACGTGACGTTCCATGATGTCAGTCAAAGGTTAGGATGGATCAGATGATTTTTTTTTCTTTTTTTAAGTGTTAATGCTTTAAAAATTTCGTAAAGTTTTTTTTTTCCTATATTTTTTCGCAAATGTAAGTTTTCTACTTTCGTAATAATTTTTTTTTTTTAAAAATGTGGTAATGGGAAAAATTAACATTTTGTTAAAATGTTCCAAAACCGTAAAAAAGTAACAAAAAATGTGGTAATGGGCAAAATTAACATTTTGCGTCTTTTTTTTTAAAATGTTAATTTCTCTATGGGAATTAACATGGGTTTTCACACTTTTGTAATTTTTTTTCCAAAAATGTGGTAATGGGAAAAATTAACTTTTTGCACAAAATGTCTCAAAAACGTAAAAAAGTAACAAAAAATGTGGTAATGGGCAAAATTAACATTTTGCGATTTTTTTTCAAAATTCCAATTTCTCTATGGGAATTAACATGGGTTTTCGCACTTTTGTAATTTTTTTACAAAAAAATGTGCGTTTTTACAAAAATGTCACTAAAAATGTGGTAATGGGCAAAATTAACATTTCGCACAAAATGTTGCAAAAACGTCAAAAAACAACAAAAATGTGCGTTTTTTACAAAAATGTGATAAAAAAGCGTGTTTTCAAAGTAGCAGAATCGCATGAATTGGGTGTATGGGAATCTCGAGAATCTCGGGAATTGGGTGTATAGGAGGGGGTGTGTTTCCCCAACCAGTCTTGGATTTCAAAATTTTAAACATAAATATTTTAATAATAGCAGATACCTGTTTTCAACAATCTAAATGGGGTAAGGTCTCTTTCATAAATTAGGTGTTGTTAGAAAAATATATATATTTTTTAAATTGTGGTCCCACCTCCACCCGGTGTATAGGATACACCGCCACAATTCAATCTAACATGGTCTGCTCATTTAAATTTGATAATGACCGTATGCCAGGCTCTTGATACCATCCTTTAAGATATGTCGCTTATCATCATAGGGGGATAAGCCCATTTTAATTTGCTTCACAGTATACATCTGATGGTCTTTACTTGCAATTTTAAATTGTTCCACTCTACTATATCTTCGCCTTGTTAGGCAATTATAATAATCTTCATGATGGATGTGTTTTTTTACAACATTCTTATTAACACCTTTAGCAGTCTTTTTATCCGTGAAGGGTGTTTTTAGGCTATACATTTTCGATCTTAGGCCTACAAATTCCACGGCAGGAGTTCCATTCAACTCGTCTTTCATTTTTCCAATCCTTTTTTTATTCTTATTGGAATGGAGTGGATGTGTTGTAGGATAATCCGAAAAGTCAAAATAGTCTTCATAACTTTCAAAATCTTTGTAAATATCCTCTGTTTCAATTTCATAGCACAGGGAATCGGTGTCTGTGAAAAGCAATTCGGCTCGGCTTCCATACATCTTCTTAATAAAATCATAATGAAACTCATACATAAGTGTTTTACTCAAGTCCAGTACTGAAAAACCTGCATAGATGGGTCTATTCAGTTTCAAATGAGTCTTATGCATATGAACTGCTACCAGATCTTCATTAAATATTTTGAAGGAGTGTAAGGCTGGTGATGCAAGTAATTTTTTCAGTCTCTTCTCAGTCTGTACTAGTTTAACATCCATTCTTTTTCTCAAATTTTCCATAGTTTTTCCAAACACTGCGTTATTCATAAGTTTGAACAGATCTTTTTCAAAGGAATTTTTTGCTTTCATTCTCTTCTCAGTGTTAAATTGTACATAGGGGTTCAACCAGGGCTCTTGCTTAAAAGTTAATACTCGATGGATTTTCACAAGTTTCATCCCTAGCTTCATATACTGCTTTAAATTTCTATAATGCAGAACATATTTAACCTTATGATTCAAATTAGGTGTTAATTTGATCTGGTCCTTGCATATTTTCAAATTCATTTCTTCAGATAAATTCCGGCTATACTCCGAAATCAGAGATGGGGTGATATGAACTCTTTCGGGTGCTAGAGGATAATCATTATGCTTATCATGCAAATCATGGGGATAGTCTATATCTGCTTCGATAATATATCCCACAGGTGAGTCATCTTCAACAGTAAGTGGATCAAAGTTCTGAATGTCTTGAGAATCAAGCCATCTAAAATTCGATACAGGGAGTGCTTGGCTTAGAGCCCATCCATACAGATTATTAGCATCCAGGTACATTATATATTTGCTAGGTTTCGTAGAATCAAAATGTTCCAAATACTTGTTATTAGCCTGACTAAGGCGTTTACTAATAACACTAATACCGTCTCTTATACCTTCTTCTAAAAATAAGTACATATCAGGATCTGTAATCAGTTCTAATGATACTCCACTAGTCTTCAAGGCTGCATTCCAGGCAAGAGATGGTAATGTTAAACAGTGGGCAGCATCTATTCCATAATAATTCAATGTCAAATCACGGAAATTCTCAAAAATGTCCGCTAATAGAAGAATATCAGTTTTTATGTACAAGTCATGATATTCCCCCATATTCTTTATCTTTAAAGATGTCCAAACATGTTGAGCATAGGCATAGGCATCATCAGAGATCTCCTCTCGATTTAAATCATCAAAGAAGGCCTCTTTAGAGGGTAAGCTCGTTTCTTCAAACTTGGTAGCACAATCCATATAAGAATAGGGGTAAACACCCTTTCTAGTCACTAAATCCACTTGATCACTTGTAAAATGTTCTTGGGTGATACGAAACTGATTGGATTCCAAACTAGAACTTAGTTTCTCAATAGAGGCAGGTAAGAATTGAAGAGAATCTATAAACTGTAAACTTCCTAGACTGAATGTGATATATTGCTGCATATTGCTACTGATGCATTCAATCCTCTTTCCTTTAAATTCACCGATCCCCTGCATAATTAAATGTCCATCATACCCCTTTAAATTATGAAACACAACGGGTATGCGTCGTCTTATCTTGTAATTCAGATTACAATTAGGATGGGCTGCACCTCTGTACTTGGAAGTTAAGTGGCAATGGTCTCTCGCACGCTTTTCTCCTAAAGCCTTGTTACAAATATGGCAGAGAGTAGCATTTTCAAAGTTTTCACGATCTTCAGCAGTAAAATTCATTTTCATATTTTCTCTCAGTATTCTCTGAATCTCTTCTTCTTCTTGAATAAGGGCTTTCAAAAAATGATGAATCACGTCTTCACCCCTATAGATAACAGGTCCTTTAAAGGTTTTTCCATCAGGCCCAATAATAATATAGGCAAAACCACAAGGAACATGATGAGATAAGATACTCTCATGTGAAACAGAAGGGGTATTCTCACATAGTTCCACTTTCATTAGGAAAGACTCAAAGTCTGCGTATATCACAAATGGTACACGCATTTGCATGTAAATACTTTGAAATTTCAAAATCTTGTCATTGTCACTGGGAAACTCCACTCTCTGTAGGCCATACTGGCTACATAATTCAATATGCTTCTTTAAACGAGCTTCAGATGAAAATCGTTGTAAACAGTAGTCACAAAAATATTGCTTTTCTTTATGTTTTCTTATACTGTATAAAAGTCTGCTCATACTTCTAATACAACAGTAATGAGACTGCTCATCATTACTAATAAGCAGTAAATTACAGTGTTGTTCTCG
Organism: Amaurobius ferox; assembly: GCA_951213105.1. Lineage (NCBI taxonomy): Eukaryota > Metazoa > Arthropoda > Arachnida > Araneae > Amaurobiidae > Amaurobius > Amaurobius ferox. The sequence goes on from OX578142.1 coordinate 40,842,549, forward strand.
TCTATTAGATGATATATAGAGCGGAAACACCTTCTTATCTTCATATCCAAAGACATTCAGGCTCACATTATTATTATTTCGCTCAAATAATTTAACTTGGTGTAAAGGAGTGGGAAACTCGATTCCATCCAGATTCAACTTGCATTCATGCTCGGTATATTTGCTGACACGAGATGCATTCTTATAAACTGGATAAAGTTCTGCTAAGATGGACCACATAAAACATTTCTGATCACTATTTTCCACATTAATAATAGCTTTCTTGGCTAATAGTTCTTTAGGTAGCGGGATATAGCTTGAAGCAGCCAGAGGATCATATGTCCCAACATCAATCATTAGTTCCTCGATTCTCTCTAAGACCCAACCGCTACCACGGCCTTCATAGGTTTCGAACGATGTTAACACTTTTGCAAAGGCAGTATCCATATTAGAATCCAAATCTTCTTCTGTAATGTTTTTCATACAAGAACTTCTGAAATAGTTTATACAGTATTCCTGTTCTCCTTCAGATCGGAAACGAGTAAAACGGCAACATACATTTATGTACCATATAATACTACGTTTCAAAGCAATTTCCTTTAGCACTACTTGTTTTATCTCAATTCTATGAGAATCCAAAAAGGTAAGTAAATCTTTTTCAGCATGACCAGCAATTTTATAAACAGTCACAGTACCGTTTAAAGCCTGTTTTCAGGGTTTCTTAGTCGCCTTCTTCTTCTTTTTATTCATACACGGAGCATCTAATCTTTTTCTTTTAGTGCCTCGCATAGGCTTATCACCATGAATTGGCCGCTCATGAATCTTCTCATGACGTATCAGATCATCTTTTCTTACAAAAGCCGCCTTACACAATTCACATATGTAATCCTTCTTTCCATCATGAATCCTCATATGGCGCACTAAGCTTCGTTTTGCCATGAAGCTCTTCGTACAAGTCGAACACACCTGTAAAAAATAAAATGCAAGACTTTAGTATAACCACGCTATTCTCGGTAATAATGTAATACATTTCAGATGTATATATATATATATATATATCATTACAGATGTATATAAAGTAATTGCGAATCCATTATACTATCCCCATTAGAAATAATAAAATTCCTGAATTAAAGAATATATCCAGATACAAGACATTTCATGCAAGATCCCCAAGACATTTCATTAAATTCATAAAAACACTCATTAAAAAGTTGTTACGCATCATAGAAATACAAAGTTTAATAAAATGAGAGAATAAAATCACATTAAAACAAGTACTTACATGCCCAATCCTGTTCAAAGAGGGTGCATTAAGCATAGGAACATCAGTAACGGTAGGGATAGTACCTCCGATATTACTTTCTAAGGCAAACATATTCGCAGAACAACTTCAAACACGTCTTAACAGCACGAAACTTACAACAGAAATGATAAAATCGCTGCTTGAAGACCACCTACACCCATTCATAAAAAATAGTTCTTGGTGTATCCGTAGGCCGAGAGCATGCCAAGGTCACGTGATAGTTATATCACGGTTACCGTTAAACTTGCAACACACGAATGTAATTATGCACACATCCGATAAAAAATAAACAATTCATTCAACATCGCAATCGATTATATCCTTTTTAATAATTGTAATCGATATATTAAATAAATTCACATCTTAAAAAATAATAGATTTTAATAAAATAATGAAAGAAAATCCCTTTGCGAGACCCCCTTAAAACCCCCCAATCCTTAAACAATACAGCAACGCGCAAGCATAAAAACCCCGAATAACATACTTCTCTCTCCCCCTCCCTCCCCGAGACACCAACACTCACTTCACCACACGCTAAACGTAACCCATAGCAACCGGAATCCATAATAAAACATTCACCTTCGCCCCCAACGTACATCCAAATACACAGTCATTCAACGTGAAACCCGTATTTTTACAGCAAAAATCACTTTACAGGGATTCATAGAACAAAAAATCCTAAAAAATCAACAAATTCACCCAGAAACTAGCTAAAACCCTCAAATTACTTATAATTATCATCTACATATGCTATATAACCATTTATAACCTTAAAAAGGTGAGTTTCCTATTAGTATCCCTTCTAGCCGCTAGGGGGCGCTGATGGCACTGCTCCTCAATTCAGAGTGAGGAGAAAGTGTTGCCATCCCTAAAAAGTTTATTCCGTACAGGTGTTGCTATGGCAACCCAATCAGAAAAAAATCCCCAATTTCATCCACATAGTTCTCCTTTCCGCCGCTAGAGGGCACTGATGGCCCATACCGCCACCGACGGCGTTGCCACCTCAAAAAAGTTTCTTCCATACTTAGAAAAATCTCGTTCCAAAAAATTTATTTCCCCCTCAACCCCTGGTACAAGACTACGACATCGTTGCCACCCGACAAAAAGTTTCTCCAAAATTTTTACCCCCACCTTTTTTTCATTTCCCCCCCCCCTTTTACACCCCCGTCCAGGATTATGGAATTCAAGATGGCGGCTATTTTTGCTCCTCGCTCCTCACTGCTCCTCCTTCGGCGCAGAACACCCCTTTCTTTACTACTAGCATACTCACCTTTTTAAGGTTATAAATGGTTATATAGCATATGTAGATGATAATTATAAGTAATTTGAGGGTTTTAGCTAGTTTCTGGGTGAATTTGTTGATTTTTTAGGATTTTTTGTTCTATGAATCCCTGTAAAGTGATTTTTGCTGTAAAAATACGGGTTTCACGTTGAATGACTGTGTATTTGGATGTACGTTGGGGGCGAAGGTGAATGTTTTATTATGGATTCCGGTTGCTATGGGTTACGTTTAGCGTGTGGTGAAGTGAGTGTTGGTGTCTCGGGGAGGGAGGGGGAGAGAGAAGTATGTTATTCGGGGTTTTTATGCTTGCGCGTTGCTGTATTGTTTAAGGATTGGGGGGTTTTAAGGGGGTCTCGCAAAGGGATTTTCTTTCATTATTTTATTAAAATCTATTATTTTTTAAGATGTGAATTTATTTAATATATCGATTACAATTATTAAAAAGGATATAATCGATTGCGATGTTGAATGAATTGTTTATTTTTTATCGGATGTGTGCATAATTACATTCGTGTGTTGCAAGTTTAACGGTAACCGTGATATAACTATCACGTGACCTTGGCATGCTCTCGGCCTACGGATACACCAAGAACTATTTTTTATGAATGGGTGTAGGTGGTCTTCAAGCAGCGATTTTATCATTTCTGTTGTAAGTTTCGTGCTGTTAAGACGTGTTTGAAGTTGTTCTGCGAATATGTTTGCCTTAGAAAGTAATATCGGAGGTACTATCCCTACCGTTACTGATGTTCCTATGCTTAATGCACCCTCTTTGAACAGGATTGGGCATGTAAGTACTTGTTTTAATGTGATTTTATTCTCTCATTTTATTAAACTTTGTATTTCTATGATGCGTAACAACTTTTTAATGAGTGTTTTTATGAATTTAATGAAATGTCTTGGGGATCTTGCATGAAATGTCTTGTATCTGGATATATTCTTTAATTCAGGAATTTTATTATTTCTAATGGGGATAGTATAATGGATTCGCAATTACTTTATATACATCTGTAATGATATATATATATATATATATACATCTGAAATGTATTACATTATTACCGAGAATAGCGTGGTTATACTAAAGTCTTGCATTTTATTTTTTACAGGTGTGTTCGACTTGTACGAAGAGCTTCATGGCAAAACGAAGCTTAGTGCGCCATATGAGGATTCATGATGGAAAGAAGGATTACATATGTGAATTGTGTAAGGCGGCTTTTGTAAGAAAAGATGATCTGATACGTCATGAGAAGATTCATGAGCGGCCAATTCATGGTGATAAGCCTATGCGAGGCACTAAAAGAAAAAGATTAGATGCTCCGTGTATGAATAAAAAGAAGAAGAAGGCGACTAAGAAACCCTGAAAACAGGCTTTAAACGGTACTGTGACTGTTTATAAAATTGCTGGTCATGCTGAAAAAGATTTACTTACCTTTTTGGATTCTCATAGAATTGAGATAAAACAAGTAGTGCTAAAGGAAATTGCTTTGAAACGTAGTATTATATGGTACATAAATGTATGTTGCCGTTTTACTCGTTTCCGATCTGAAGGAGAACAGGAATACTGTATAAACTATTTCAGAAGTTCTTGTATGAAAAACATTACAGAAGAAGATTTGGATTCTAATATGGATACTGCCTTTGCAAAAGTGTTAACATCGTTCGAAACCTATGAAGGCCGTGGTAGCGGTTGGGTCTTAGAGAGAATCGAGGAACTAATGATTGATGTTGGGACATATGATCCTCTGGCTGCTTCAAGCTATATCCCGCTACCTAAAGAACTATTAGCCAAGAAAGCTATTATTAATGTGGAAAATAGTGATCAGAAATGTTTTATGTGGTCCATCTTAGCAGAACTTTATCCAGTTTATAAGAATGCATCTCGTGTCAGCAAATATACCGAGCATGAATGCAAGTTGAATCTGGATGGAATCGAGTTTCCCACTCCTTTACACCAAGTTAAATTATTTGAGCGAAATAATAATAATGTGAGCCTGAATGTCTTTGGATATGAAGATAAGAAGGTGTTTCCGCTCTATATATCATCTAATAGACGAGAACAACACTGTAATTTACTGCTTATTAGTAATGATGAGCAGTCTCATTACTGTTGTATTAGAAGTATGAGCAGACTTTTATACAGTATAAGAAAACATAAAGAAAAGCAATATTTTTGTGACTACTGTTTACAACGATTTTCATCTGAAGCTCGTTTAAAGAAGCATATTGAATTATGTAGCCAGTATGGCCTACAGAGAGTGGAGTTTCCCAGTGACAATGACAAGATTTTGAAATTTCAAAGTATTTACATGCAAATGCGTGTACCATTTGTGATATACGCAGACTTTGAGTCTTTCCTAATGAAAGTGGAACTATGTGAGAATACCCCTTCTGTTTCACATGAGAGTATCTTATCTCATCATGTTCCTTGTGGTTTTGCCTATATTATTATTGGGCCTGATGGAAAAACCTTTAAAGGACCTGTTATCTATAGGGGTGAAGACGTGATTCATCATTTTTTGAAAGCCCTTATTCAAGAAGAAGAAGAGATTCAGAGAATACTGAGAGAAAATATGAAAATGAATTTTACTGCTGAAGATCGTGAAAACTTTGAAAATGCTACTCTCTGCCATATTTGTAACAAGGCTTTAGGAGAAAAGCGTGCGAGAGACCATTGCCACTTAACTTCCAAGTACAGAGGTGCAGCCCATCCTAATTGTAATCTGAATTACAAGATAAGACGACGCATACCCGTTGTGTTTCATAATTTAAAGGGGTATGATGGACATTTAATTATGCAGGGGATCGGTGAATTTAAAGGAAAGAGGATTGAATGCATCAGTAGCAATATGCAGCAATATATCACATTCAGTCTAGGAAGTTTACAGTTTATAGATTCTCTTCAATTCTTACCTGCCTCTATTGAGAAACTAAGTTCTAGTTTGGAATCCAATCAGTTTCGTATCACCCAAGAACATTTTACAAGTGATCAAGTGGATTTAGTGACTAGAAAGGGTGTTTACCCCTATTCTTATATGGATTGTGCTACCAAGTTTGAAGAAACGAGCTTACCCTCTAAAGAGGCCTTCTTTGATGATTTAAATCGAGAGGAGATCTCTGATGATGCCTATGCCTATGCTCAACATGTTTGGACATCTTTAAAGATAAAGAATATGGGGGAATATCATGACTTGTACATAAAAACTGATATTCTTCTATTAGCGGACATTTTTGAGAATTTCCGTGATTTGACATTGAATTATTATGGAATAGATGCTGCCCACTGTTTAACATTACCATCTCTTGCCTGGAATGCAGCCTTGAAGACTAGTGGAGTATCATTAGAACTGATTACAGATCCTGATATGTACTTATTTTTAGAAGAAGGTATAAGAGACGGTATTAGTGTTATTAGTAAACGCCTTAGTCAGGCTAATAACAAGTATTTGGAACATTTTGATTCTACGAAACCTAGCAAATATATAATGTACCTGGATGCTAATAATCTGTATGGATGGGCTCTAAGCCAAGCACTCCCTGTATCGAATTTTAGATGGCTTGATTCTCAAGACATTCAGAACTTTGATCCACTTACTGTTGAAGATGACTCACCTGTGGGATATATTATCGAAGCAGATATAGACTATCCCCATGATTTGCATGATAAGCATAATGATTATCCTCTAGCACCCGAAAGAGTTCATATCACCCCATCTCTGATTTCGGAGTATAGCCGGAATTTATCTGAAGAAATGAATTTGAAAATATGCAAGGACCAGATCAAATTAACACCTAATTTGAATCATAAGGTTAAATATGTTCTGCATTATAGAAATTTAAAGCAGTATATGAAGCTAGGGATGAAACTTGTGAAAATCCATCGAGTATTAACTTTTAAGCAAGAGCCCTGGTTGAACCCCTATGTACAATTTAACACTGAGAAGAGAATGAAAGCAAAAAATTCCTTTGAAAAAGATCTGTTCAAACTTATGAATAACGCAGTGTTTGGAAAAACTATGGAAAATTTGAGAAAAAGAATGGATGTTAAACTAGTACAGACTGAGAAGAGACTGAAAAAATTACTTGCATCACCAGCCTTACACTCCTTCAAAATATTTAATGAAGATCTGGTAGCAGTTCATATGCATAAGACTCATTTGAAACTGAATAGACCCATCTATGCAGGTTTTTCAGTACTGGACTTGAGTAAAACACTTATGTATGAGTTTCATTATGATTTTATTAAGAAGATGTATGGAAGCCGAGCCGAATTGCTTTTCACAGACACCGATTCCCTGTGCTATGAAATTGAAACAGAGGATATTTACAAAGATTTTGAAAGTTATGAAGACTATTTTGACTTTTCGGATTATCCTACAACACATCCACTCCATTCCAATAAGAATAAAAAAAGGATTGGAAAAATGAAAGACGAGTTGAATGGAACTCCTGCCGTGGAATTTGTAGGCCTAAGATCGAAAATGTATAGCCTAAAAACACCCTTCACGGATAAAAAGACTGCTAAAGGTGTTAATAAGAATGTTGTAAAAAAACACATCCATCATGAAGATTATTATAATTGCCTAACAAGGCGAAGATATAGTAGAGTGGAACAATTTAAAATTGCAAGTAAAGACCATCAGATGTATACTGTGAAGCAAATTAAAATGGGCTTATCCCCCTATGATGATAAGCGACATATCTTAAAGGATGGTATCAAGAGCCTGGCATACGGTCATTATCAAATTTAAATGAGCAGACCATGTTAGATTGAATTGTGGCGGTGTATCCTATACACCGGGTGGAGGTGGGACCACAATTTAAAAAATATATATATTTTTCTAACAACACCTAATTTATGAAAGAGACCTTACCCCATTTAGATTGTTGAAAACAGGTATCTGCTATTATTAAAATATTTATGTTTAAAATTTTGAAATCCAAGACTGGTTGGGGAAACACACCCCCTCCTATACACCCAATTCCCGAGATTCTCGAGATTCCCATACACCCAATTCATGCGATTCTGCTACTTTGAAAACACGCTTTTTTATCACATTTTTGTAAAAAACGCACATTTTTGTTGTTTTTTGACGTTTTTGCAACATTTTGTGCGAAATGTTAATTTTGCCCATTACCACATTTTTAGTGACATTTTTGTAAAAACGCACATTTTTTTGTAAAAAAATTACAAAAGTGCGAAAACCCATGTTAATTCCCATAGAGAAATTGGAATTTTGAAAAAAAATCGCAAAATGTTAATTTTGCCCATTACCACATTTTTTGTTACTTTTTTACGTTTTTGAGACATTTTGTGCAAAAAGTTAATTTTTCCCATTACCACATTTTTGGAAAAAAAATTACAAAAGTGTGAAAACCCATGTTAATTCCCATAGAGAAATTAACATTTTAAAAAAAAAGACGCAAAATGTTAATTTTGCCCATTACCACATTTTTTGTTACTTTTTTACGGTTTTGGAACATTTTAACAAAATGTTAATTTTTCCCATTACCACATTTTTAAAAAAAAAAAATTATTACGAAAGTAGAAAACTTACATTTGCGAAAAAATATAGGAAAAAAAAAACTTTACGAAATTTTTAAAGCATTAACACTTAAAAAAAGAAAAAAAAATCATCTGATCCATCCTAACCTTTGACTGACATCATGGAACGTCACGTGCTGGTGGAAGCTGCACCCCTGCTCATGAGGTGCGCCTATGCTTTAACATGGGAGAACTAGCACCGCAATTTCCCCATGTTAAAGTATAGCACCGCGTGAGCCAGAACCCCCTACTATTCCCTACTGACACATAACTGAGATTTCTTGGGATAAAAATTTCTGATCATAGAAAAGATTTATCGCTTGTAATACATGTCAAAAAACATAATTAACAACTAAAATTGTTTATAAACTTACTTCTTTCTTTATTCTCCTCGGGGGAATAATCTAGAAAACAGAGAAGTATATAAAATAATGTTCACAAGATATACAGGGAGCTCGGTAGATGGTAGCTAGAGCTATGGAAGTAAGGTATCTGTATAGTGAAGTGACCATGCACTACCAGATGAGATTAATGACAGCGCCCCTAGCGGCAAAATTCGTAAGTTAGCAGTCACAATTCTGAAGCTATGGGAGATAACGGAAAAGTGAAATCGAAAATTGTAGATCATAACTAAATTAGTAAGAAACGCTACTTTAATTAACGCGAAAGCACTATTTATATGACGTATAGTTAAAGAAAGTATGTTCAATATGCTCACCGTCTGACACATTACATTTATGAATGAAGAAAGAGCTTCCTGTTGTGCATTCACCAACATTACAGGTGAACGTCGAGCAATAGGAAATTGTAAGGCATAATTACGTACATTTTCCATAGCGTTTTATCTGAATTCGCAGTATAACTGCACCATCTGGCAATAATCTTCCTTCGAATAGTTTGCCATGATATTTTTTGACACTATACTTATCAAAGTACATCCAACTGATGACAGACGATCGTTTGCATATTTTATAAAAAAAAAAGAGTTTTACGCGTCACAGACAGCAACATTTGCATAAGTTACTCATAATACGCTTTGATCTTTTATTTGTCACATTTGTTTCTACAAACTTTTCAAAATGCCATTTCTTACTATTTTGATGAAGATGTACAATTTTCTAATTGGCATATTTTCTGTATCTTTTATAGTTTCTGATATAGGAGTGCTATTTTCTAAACATTGTCTACAGGATTTGTCAGTCTCAGCTGGTAGTGTATAGTCACTATAAAGAGTCATATTGCCACTGTCATTTAGAAAAATACAAAGACTTCGTAGATAAACACCATGGGCATGTTATAACGGGAAATCTAAATATTATTAATTATGATGCACTAAGATCACTGATGTTACTGGGTACTAAGTACCGTATACCTACTAAATTTAAACATAAATTAATATGTAAAGGTTTATTTCTTGACTTAAATAAATAAATCTATAAAATCAATTATAAATATCAAATCCCTGTAGAAGCCTTTAAACCCAGGAGAGTCTTAATAGAGCAATACTTAAATCATTATATATATAATCAGAAAATTTTAATAATTCATATAAACTTAATTCAATTAAAAATGATATTAAAGAAATACAAAATGATTTTGTCATTACATATGTCGATAAAGCAAGTGGTAACTACTCAATTATTTGTAAATATTATTATAAAAATACCCTTCAGTCACACTTACTTAATAATCAAATCTATAATTTACATAAAACTAACCTTAAAATCCTATACAATGGAATATCAGCCAAATATAAGCAAATCCATCTAAAAAATAGTTGTAATAACATTCCCTATATTGTTTTAGTACCCAAGTTTCATAAATCCCCTGTTGCTTTTCGAACCATTACCAGTGGGCATAATTCTTACATTACTAATGCTGGAAAATTATTATTAAAGATATTACATGAAGTATCCTTGTCAGATGAAATCTCAAATAATTGTCATATTGTAAAAAACAGTTTTGAATTAGTTAAGAAATTGAAAACTCTTACTAATATTCATAGTATTTATACCTTTGATTTCAAAGATTTGTTTAATAATATTAATATAGATGATCTGTATAGAATTATTTTAGGAATTTTTGAAAAATATAACATCAACCTATAATATTCAAATTTTCTTTTTAAAAAATTACTTAACTTCACTCTTTATGAGAATTATATTCAACATGGTGGTACTTTTTTTAAACAACAGGTTGGTATCCCACAAGGGGTGTGTGCCTCATCATTGTTAGCTAATCTGTATTTATTCTTCTATGAAAAAAACTTTAATCCAAGCTTGCATAATATGCACATGTTTAGATATTTAGATGACATTTTATGTGTATCCTCAAACAATATCCCTATAGTATTAAACTTTTATCCAAAAAATTTACAATTAAATGCAAGTAATAATGACTCAAATGTTGCAAACTTTTTAGATTTAAATTTAAATTTACAAAATTGTAATATGGTTATAAACTTGTATGATATAAGACAGGATTTTAAATTTAATACATCAAAAATTCAACATTTTGACTCTTGTTTGCATATATCTGTATTTAGATATATTATAACAAACCAGGCTCTTAGAATCAATAAAATTTGTGATGAATATTATAAATTAGCGCATTTTATGGAATTATTGAGTACAGCGACTAATAATGCATATCCTCCCAAGTTTGTTATTAAAATTATCAACTCAGTGTATCAACTTTCACTCGATAACATCCTAGAAAACATTCCCAATTATAGTGACTAACATACAGTAAAATAAAAAAAAAATTATATATAATTATTTATTAATTATATAAATAAATAAAAATGAAAAATAATAAACTAAGTCAAAAACATTAGAAAAATCAAAAAATCGGAAAATAAGATGCATTAACATTAATGTTTTGAATTTTATTTTCGCAAAAAAATGTAACTTTTGTCAGTATTGAAACTATGATTTGAGCGCCCTTATAATGGTGTATAGTGGCATTCTCGTTTATCCAGTTTTCCTATGAATTACTTGTTTAGTAAGAATTTTCATCTTTGATTCATATTCATATTCAGGATTGCATATTTGGGAAGTTGATATTCTGAATTGCTTGTCCGGTCTCCAGCTTAGACTCACTGGACGGGTCTGGGAGTATTACCGTGTACGTTCGTACTGCCTCCCTGGTAGAATTTCGACTTGTTCATTCCGGTGCTTCTAGATTAAGCTGTTGAGGTTGATCGTGTATACACGTGGTGGAAGAAGAAGGGTTCATGCCGCATGGTAATACAAATTTTCTTAATGTATCCAATTTTCATTTTTTCAATTTTTGTTGCCTGTAGTCTGAGTTTAAGCATTTATAGTGATGTGCTATTGCTTAATCTGAAACAGGCATTTGTTTGGGTTAATTAGAATTAAATACTCAGAATCATCGAATTTGGGACGGTGCTGTTCTTTTCTCTTATCGGCATTGTGGCCGTGAATTTGCTTCTATGGTGATGTTAATATTACTTGAATTGTTTTTTTATTTATTTTTATTTTTACATAATTCTTATTATTACATATTTCAAATATATATATATATATATATCTATATATCTATATATATATATATATATATATATATATATATATATCTATATATCTATATATATATATATATATATATATATATATATATATATATATATATATATATATATTAAATAAACAAAGAGTGAAAATAATTTAACAGAATTTTTATCTTTTAGTGCAGATTGTAGTGTAATGATAATTTTTCACTTTAATATGAATTTTCCTTTTTTGCTGTTTAATTATGTCGAATACTTTTAAGAAATGAGAGGTTGTGCATTTTTTAAGTATTCAATTCTGAATGCGTTTTCAAATTATAATTTATTTACTTTTAGTAAACTTTTTAATTTTATTTTATTTAATTAATTTTAGGAAATTTTTTATTTTAATTATTAATTCCTTTGAATTGAATTCTGTTATCGATATTTAATCAAAAGTTCTGGTGTCTTTAAATTTTGTCCAGTGAGTTGATTAGGTTATCTGCTTGGCGATCGCCCAATGGATAATCAATAATTTTTATTAATCTGTATTAATATATATTGATCATCTCCAGAAATCGCCAAGGGCTATTTGTCTCAACAATTTGTCTTTTCAAGATCATCAAGCAAATATATATGATGTGAAATGCACATTTTCTTGAATTACTAATTTTTATCACCCGAAAAAAATTAGTAATTTACACATGTTCACTATTATAAGATTTCTTGTATCATGATAAAAAGTTTTATTCATAGACATGTTTCATATTATACTATCACTCAATACTAGCATGCAATGAAGTATAATGTAATAAAACATATGTTATAAAGTATTATATGAAACAGAAAATATGATTATGAACTTACATCTGTTATGACAGTTTGCTGTTCTGGAATCTGAAACATAGATAAGAATACATAAAATAATGGCCACAGCATGTAAACATAACAAAATTTAATTATCAAGTTTTTTGCAATTCGTATATCGCTACATAATCTTTTGCTGTTCTTCTATTTAAAGAAAGAGAAACGATTAAAAAGTAAAATGAATTTTATGGAAAAGGTAAAAATTACTAGAGCAACGTATTTAAGTACAAATAGAATAATAATGCATCGTACCATAATTAGTCCTTGGGAATCATCGGTGTCCCCGTTTTGATTTATTTTTGAATCTGTTGGGACAATTCTGTTGTTTTGGTACACTCCAATTTCGTGTGTTTTATGGCTCGGTTGTTTTTCATTCTAATTTCTGATTGTCTTGGTTGTTCTTCATTCTACTTTCAGATTAGCTAACTAAGGCAGAACCTTATTCCACAACTTGGTTACATATACACCTTTGTTTCCTCCATTTATGTCCATTCCATCTTCTTGATTTCGGGGTTGTTGGTTCTCTTGCACAGATGAAGGGGATCCAGTGTGTCCCCAAAAATTGCATCCTGCATTATTATTCTATTTCTGCTCAAGTGTGCTGCTCCAGTCTTCCTAACCAGAATCTATTCTTTTTATTGAACAATTGTCAGACTATCAAGTTAATAGTTTAATGCAAAACGCTTAAATCCAAACAGATATTTTACTACCCAGCGTAGTAGTTGTTTCTTCAATGTACATGTAAATGCCACATAGTCATTTTTAGTCTTATAAAATGTATCTATTTACACCATCGATTTACTTTAAATGTTTTACTTGAATTACCCACCGTTGCTCTGATCCTAACTAAGCATCCGGTACGTAAATACAGATATAGATAATATCACTCAATTTCCAAATCCCTTAATTTGAACCAAAATTAATTCATTAAATTATACCTTGCGCAATCATGCAAGATGTGCAATGCTGGCGTAATGAACCCTAAATATCCTATTTCAATATGTCCAAAAAAAGCTTCTTTACCTCAGTAATTTCATTGTAAATCGGTAACTTAATTGTAAAAAAGGATCAAATAATGTCACAAACAGAAAAAAATTGAGTTTTTTAAGAGCTAAGGAATGATATTTCTTGCAGATAAATTATTAAAAGCTAATCTGAAAATGTGTATGCTAGGTGTCAATCTTAATATGAAACAGTCCGAAAATTATCTCTCTCTCTTTTATTTTATTTTAAATACTCGATCCTAAATATCTGTATAAAGGTATCAAATTTTCAAAAAATCACCCACTGTTTAAGAGACAATGTAAAATTCATTTGGCTCTAGTTGATAAAAAATCGATATCCTGACTCGATTTTTAAAAGAAGGAAAAGCATTTTACCTGCACTCCTTTTTCATTATTTTAACTCTCATTTTAGAGGTTTATACAAATGTTTGAAATGTATTAAATTTTTTTAATTTTTGACAGTTTTTTGCACGTCATGGCACTATCAGAAAAAAATGCTGGGTCCTAGGCCAAGCAGGTGTTTGGGAATAAGGAGGTATGTACTTATAATCACTAAGATCAAACTCCCTCATTCTGGTAGTTCATTCTTAGAGGTTTGTAAGGATGTATACTGTACTTTTGTCCTGAGAAAGGGGCTTATAACGTACTCTAAACAATTGTAGTCATCTACAGGACAAATATCTGTTTTCTTTAAGGAAGTATTGTAAGTTATATTCTAACAAACAACAATTTTATTTATTGTGTCAAAGTTACATTTTTATATACAAGATATATATTTAATATATATTTAAATTCATATATATTTAAATTTTGTTAGTATAGTTAGTATATCTAAATTTCTAAAATGCTATTTCTGAAATTGGGCTCTTAGCATTGCTCCAGTCTGCAAAATAAAATGTTTCCAAAGGGAAACACAAGTTGCATGTCTTTCAGATTTCATCTTCCAAAACAAAAGATTTGTATTTATTCTTGCTCACATGACTAAGATTTGTGGTGTTAAAAGTTTTTGATCACCAAAAGGATTTATCGATTGCATCATATAAATAATAAAACATACTTTACAACTAAAAGTGTTTATGAACTTACCTCCTTTTTAACTTTCCTTGGGAGAATAGCCTAGAAAATATAGAGAAGACTGTAAAATAATATTCTCAATATATACAGGATGCCTGGTATAGTTGTAAGTAGGACAAATAAGTTATGAAAGATGGTGTCTAGAGCTGTGAAAGTGAGGTATATGTATAGCGAAGTGACCATGCGCTTCCAGATGAGATTAATGACAGCGCCCCTAACGACAAAGTTCGTAAGCTAGCAGTCCTATTTCTGAAACTATGAGAGATAACAGAAAAGCGAAATCGAAAGTTGTAGAACATACCTAAATGAGAAGGAAACGCTATTTTATTTAAGGCAAAAACACTATTTACATGACATATAGTTGAACAATAAAGTATGTTTAATATGCTCACGGTCTGTC
>OX578142.1:42145013-42185013 GCA_951213105.1 Amaurobius ferox
GGTCAATTCATTGCATTATATAGGGTAAGTCATGTGCTGCCCACATCGGATTTTTTTATTGCAAAGGTACTTAGAAAAATTACATCCATTAACCCCCATCTGTGACGCAGTGACACATGAAGTTAAAGCATAGGTAAAAAAAGTAATAGAAAGTTCAACAAGAG
This sequence comes from Amaurobius ferox, assembly GCA_951213105.1. Taxonomy (NCBI): domain Eukaryota; kingdom Metazoa; phylum Arthropoda; class Arachnida; order Araneae; family Amaurobiidae; genus Amaurobius; species Amaurobius ferox. Next base: position 42,145,178 of record OX578142.1, read on the forward strand.
TCTTACTTCATAAGTTCTCTAGTTGTTGAATATTGAGCATGGACGTCTTCCCCTGTTAAAGCCAAATACTCCAACAGATGGTCACGTCCGTCTCCACCATCTGTCTGCACAGGACGCAGTTCGGGCTACTATAGATGCCAATACGATGTATGTACTTGGCTAAGCAATCATGTCCCGTCAATAATCTAAAAGCTACCACCTCAATGTAGCGAGGACCAGTAGGGCTGTCTTTTCAGTTTTTATGCTTTGTTTTCTCTGACACTCGAGACTTATATATCGTTTAAATTATATTTTATTATTCTAACGACTATACGTTGTTATATATCTAAACACCTATACGTTGCTATATATATAAACAAATATACGTTGTTTGAATACTTAATTCGAATACTTAATTTTGAATACAAAAATATAATTACCATAAATCTATGTGTCAGAAATCTGCATGGTATAGCACTATTCCCATGAACCTAGATCCAACTCAGCCTAGGTAGGATCAAATAGATCTGAAAAAGTTTCTGGCCTAGTTGAGAGCAGGTTGAAATTAAAAAATTTGGGGTCGGAATGAGGTCCATTTTTAGAAAATTATAGGGGAAAATGGGGCAAAACCAATTAACTAGTATGTTTTCTCCTGCCGCTTCAAAATAGAATATAAAACAAAGCTAGTTTCCCCTCATCTTGACATTTAATTACTTTACAATGATTATATTGTCCAAATTATGTTAAAATGTAACAAATATTTTAATGGTGCCAGATTCTAAAAAAATGGTTTACCTCAATGGTTTTATGTTTGTAAAATAAATTATTGTAGTATTGTGATAATTTTAAAAATATCACCGCTGCTAATGAAAGGAAAGGAATAAAAGTTTATGAATGAAATATTCACTAATTTTATATAGCGAGCCAGGCGATTTATATTTCGATGACGTCATTTGAATAAAGTTCATTTTTCTTTCAAGTTTGTTCAAGTTTTAAGTTTAAATAAATTATTGTAGTATTGTAATAATTTTAAAGATATCACCACTGAATGTATTGCATTTTAGAAATGCTTAAATAAAATTGCATTGCAGTTGGAAAGTGTTTCATAATCAATACTTTATGCATGATTGATCTTTCTTTTTGTACACAAATTGTAAAAAATATAAATTTTATGTATACGGTGTTCGGTATAGAGTTCTCATTATTTATGTATTTATTTATTCATGTGATACTCAACATATAAAATCTAATTATAGTATCATCACAATGATAAAAGGTATAAGGAAAACGACAAAATTACATTACAATCAAAACGTTAAACATATATGCTTAGCATCATATACAGACCTAATGAATGCAGTCAAATCAATTAAAAAGAAATGAAACAAATTTAAACAAGAAAGATCAATCATGCATAAAGCATTGATTATGAAGCACTATCCAACTGAAATGCAATTTTATTTACATTTTAAGCTGCTTTAAAAATTACCATTACCAAAATTAATCTTAAAACTTCATCGAAAAAGACAATGCTAGTTACACAAAATGAACTTTATTCAAATGACGTTATCGAAAGTATAATTTGCGAAGGGTTTACGATGCATTTGCAGTTAACATGAAGTCATAATTATAATATTTCATTATCATATAAATTATGTTATTTGCTTATCTCGTGTTACATTAGTTCTTTCAAATTGTTGTAACTATGGCAAACTATATCATTTTATAAATCATCTGCCTCTCTATGTCAAATCAATGAATATTTCATATATCACTTTTATACTAGACTCCAGCGCTAAATAATTTGGCGTGAAGAAAAATTAGCATTTCTTAGACAACTCTCCTTACGGTATAGTTTAACATTAAAATTAGACTTTGTTGTAGGAATAAAAATTTTTAGTGATCAGTTAAAATAGAAAATATTGTAATTGCGTTGGCACAGAATTTAGATACAGAAGTAGTATGCAAAAATAATGCGGTTTTATGACGGATGCAACACTAAATATAAATTTAAACGACCTTTAAACATCTACGGAAACACACAGCGGAAAAGAACGGAAACCACATTTTATTTTGCAATGAGTCACGCAATCTCTTTATATAATATGGGTTTGATTAATATTTCAATTTTTATTTAAAAAACTACCAAACATATTTTGCTGAAATTTCTTTACACATATTATGTGATAATTTGAATATTTCCTAAAAATTTCGTAGCAATTTGTGAATTTTAACTCCGCTTAAAAAATGTTTGAGAAATTAAGTCCCATATGGTTCAACGCATTCCATTTCTTCAACTTGGATTAAATCCGAAACTAATTGGGTGATATTATTAATTTTCACTCCCAAACATCCCACAGACTGTCTCAACAGCATACTAAAATGTCAAATGTTCGATACACATTTCCTTTAATCAAATACTAAATGTTCGATGAAGTCATTTTTATGGAAGTTATCGTGCCAACGGACAGACAGACAAACAGACAGAATGACCAAAGTTATAAGCACTTTTCAACTGTGTTGGAAAGTGTTCAAAAGTTAAAGTTTAACAAGGTTGCCTTTTGCATATATAAGAGTCATAAACAGCAAGAAGCTCCTGATATGTTGATTACTTAAATGAAAATTTATAAGAGGAAGTACACTGTAACATAACACATTTCATTATAAACTAATAGAAAAACAAGGCAAATCATCTTTCTCTTAATATCGTCTTCAGTATCTTAAAAGCCAATTTTGCACTCTTTCAATAGTATGTGATGCATTTAAATGAGACAGGTCCCAAACAAGAAACCGATATTCCAGCAAAGACCTTATCAAGGAAATATAAATAATAGCTACAACATTTATGGATAAATCTTTAGTTCTTGTAATGCGAAAACCCTACTTTCTATAAACATTTGAAACATTGTTATGAATATGAATTTTAAAACTATCGATATTTGTGGAAACTCCTACAAGAAATAAAAATGAATTGTAGTGTATATTAAATTTAAATAATTCACATTGGATTGCAAAACTTCCAAATGAAATATAAGTCATCGTCTTCTGCATTACTTCAAACTTTCGGCTCAGTTGTGGCATTGATAGCAGTGAATCCACCCCTCAGAGTCCATTAAAGTTCCGTACAAATTATTGCAGTAGATCCAAGCTTCATATTTGTTATCTTCTAGTACCGAAGAAATTTTGCTTTCCTATGTCATGCTTTCTTCTATTTGTACTAAGGCAGTTTCCAATTCATTTATATTCGTTTACATAAGAGAAAAATGAGAATTACTATTTTACACACTGTTTTCTTCTTATATTTTGCTTTTTCTTTGGATGTGTGAGGCAATGTCCATATCCTTTTAGGAAATATAGTGAATGGGGAAGTAAACTGGCCCTTAAAGGTTTGTTTTAAACCGCTAGAGAATTTTCAGCTAAGGGGACATAAATAAAATGCCAATTGGTATGAAATGTAAGTTTGTAGGAGCTTTGTGTAAAGAGCATGTAAAAATTGGAATTTTTTTCATTGCTCATAGGAGTGCTCATAAAAATACATGTTACGCGTTTTTGTTGTTATATACTAGACGATTTGACTTAAAGGCTCTCATATTTAGTACTGGAATCTAACCTTATGTAACGTTAAATATAGAAAAAAAAACTAAAGTTAAACTAAAGTTCAGAATTTGCTTTGTAAATGTCTCCGATTTATGATCTGAGCTGCATCTGACTGACAAAAAATTTCGGGCAAGGCCGCTTCGATAGTCAAATATTTTCAGACCAGATAGGGCTAAAGATTTCTAAATGTCTTTGGCTTTTGAAATTGTTGGGGCAGACCTCATAAAAATATAAAATTCAGAATTTATAAAAAGCCTATTTTAACCTCTAACTTTAGAAAAAAAATAAAACCCACTTAGACCTCTAACTTTAGAAGAAAAAAATGAAACCCATTTAGACCTCCTCTAACTTAAGCACATTTGTATATCGACCAAATTTTTATTTTCTACAAAGCGAAGAGTTACCCTCTTTTTCTAATCTTTACATACATATTTTATTACATAGGACTTGTTAGATTATTTTATGAAATACATTTCATTTTATTTTAGAAGACTTCTTTTGATATTTTATCATAAAATATTTATTAAAATACTTTATGAAATACTTCGTATTTTATATTTGAAGATTTATTTTATTATTTTATTATAAAAGTCTTATTGGGTTATTTTATTGAGTATGTCTTATATTAATTTAGAAGACTTATTATAAAATACTTATTGGATTATTTTATTATAAAAGACTTATTAAATTATTTTATGAAATACATCTATTTTTATTGGCTTGTTTTATTGTTTATTGTAGAAGATTTATTTCATTATTTATTATAGATGAATGATTAGATTATCTTATGAAATACGTCTTATTTTATTTTAGAAGACATATTTTATTATTTATTGTACAAGAGTTATTACATTATGTTACATAAAACATTGATAATTATTTTAGAAAAGACGGAGCTTTATTTTTTTTTTGCATTTACGGTTATTTAAAAATAGCAAAGACATATTTTCCGAAATGTATTGATCGCTTTCATTTCTGTAGGTATGGTCAGATGAAAGGCTTTCATGGGACAGTGACACTTTCGTAAGATTGGTCATGCCTACGGAAAAAATATGGGTTCCATCATTACGCATTCATAATTGGTAAGTGTTTTTCCGTTCCGAAAAACTTGCTCAATTCTTTCGAAAAGTGTACCTTGAATACTTTCTAATTAGTGAGTTTGGTACAATGGTGTATATTTATTGTTCTAGAAAATCAGGGATTCATTAAATGCAATTATTACATTTTTCAAAAGACGACCAGGTTGATGTTGGCTTCCTGCTTTAAATTCCAGACCACGCCAGATAAAGAGTGAAATTTAAATAATTGGCCTTTTGCGGGTTTCTGTAGAAATCTGACACCTGTTGGTCTCTTTCTTGCTTTTCTAATTTAACATTTTTTAAAAATTTAGGTGCCACCCTCTTCCTTAAAAACCTCAACACGGTGTCAAAGAACAAAAAATATTAGTTTCTGTTATCAGCGGGAATTTCTTTTTAAAGATGACCCAATTAAAATTTATTTTTCAACTGAGTTAAAAAAAGAAAAATATGTTACCTTTCACAAAATTAAAAAATAATTAAGCGCTCTGATGACATAAAGACCTGATGCTATATGCAAATTAAACTAATTAAACATTGCATTCAATGTTGTTGATGTTGTTGAGACCCAGACAGTCCGACCTACCAGAAAGGTGCAAGGTAACTGTTTGGACGGCCGGGAAGTGCCACCCAATTTAGACCGAAACCCAGTGGGAGAGACATCCACAGGGACCGTACCCTCCTTCCCCTACCACCAACCTCTCGGAAGGACTTACGGATCCACGTGTTTAACGTGATCGTACTCCGCATGAACATGACGGAAGTTTTGGCAGTGGCAGGAATCGAACCCGGGCCTACCGAGTGCAATTGCCGCGCGCTGTGGAAGAACGATCAAAATATTGCTAAATTCTTGCCAAGTTTAAACATCACATAAATAAAACTAAAATGACTTTGTTAACAGAAGCATTCAATACAAATATAATAATATCGACTGATTTTGAAGACAAAATACAGCCTTTTTTATCAGGACATATAAGAACAATCTTCACTCGTGATATAAAGACCGGCGATTGATGCACGAACACTAAACGCGACTGAAGCAGTGAAAGGGTGTTACCAACGGTGAGAGAAGAAAAAAGAGTTGAAAATCTCAGGAGGAAGGAACAAAAAGTGGGGCATAACGAATGAAAGGTAAAATATCAACGAGGAACGTGAACGTCCAACAAAGGATTCAAATCACCTGTTCAGGTTTCCATAAAAGCCCAATTCATTTAAAAAATCAGGAAAAGAGAAAAATGTTACATGAATGTCATGATTCGGATGTGTAAGTAAGAGAACTCCAAGAGATGTCCAATATATGTATTGAACAAACGTCCTTCGTTCTTAATGACATTTTTTATAAACAATCTAAAGGTTTGGCTATAGTCAATACGCTATCTCCTATTTTATGTGATATATACGGGGTGAGTTTAAAGTCGCGCACATCAAATTTCATTTCACTGCTGGAAGTTGATGAACGTTACTGCTGGTTCCAGCAGGACGGTACGACTTGTCACACATCAAACAGCACTATCCATCTTTTAACTGACTTTTTCGGTGAGCGCATAATTTCCCGAGGATTGTGGCCTCCTCACTCCCCAGATTTATCACCCCCTGATTTCTTCCTATGGGGATATCTGAAAAATGTGGTTTATGTGAATATTCCGCACACGATTGCTGAGTTGAAAACGAACATCACAACAACCATTTCAACATCAGTACTGCCAACATCAATACTTTTAATTAACATCAATACTTTTAATAAAAATTGAAATAATAATTGTACCCATATTAAGTGAAGATATCACATGACTCGTTGCAAAATAAAATATGGCATCCACTTTTTTACGAGGTGTCAAAATTATAATTTTTAGGGAACGTTTATATTTATATTTAGTGTTACATCCGTCCTAAAACCCCTTTCATTTTACATATTATTTGGGTATCTAAATTCTGTGGCTACGCAATTACAATATATTTGATTTTAAATAATCATTGAACTTTGATTATTTCTACAACGAAGCCTAATTTGAACGTATGCAGAATGTAAATTTTTTCACCAAAATTATTTAGCTCTGGAGTCTGGAATATCTATATAAATAAAATTGAAAAACTGTCTATGTGTTTATTTGTGTGTTTGTCTCATGATCACGGGAGAACGGCTGCACCGAATTGGATATTATTTTCGGGGTAGACTTGGAATAGCCCAATTTAAAATTTAGTCGATATTTCGAGTTTTGAAGACCAGTGGTTGTCGAGATATTAATAAAAAACGCACTATTAAACCGTCCATTGAGATAGCACTGTGCAAACGATATTTGTTCCGCAAAATTATTTGAAAAAGAAGTGATATAATGTTGCTAAGCTATGGAATTAAACCCAGTGAGATTATATTTGAAAAGAAATATATCATGTTACTAAGAAACGGAATTAAACTCAATGAGTTATTCAGCAGCAAATCTAAGAAACGGAATTAAACTCATTAAGTTATAACAGCAGTAAATCTTTTTCAATTTAAATAATAAAGGAATATATATATAAATAAAATTTATCGGAATTGCGTTTTTCATTGACCCAGAGATTATTGATATTTTCAAATTCTTACACAATTTGTTTTATTTTGGGGAAATATTTTTAAAATCCAAATATTGTAGTACGGGTAAATCTTCTAATACAAACATGGATATTATCTTCTAATGTGCGAAAATATAAGTAGTACAGGTATATTTTCTAATACATGGGTATAATCTTCTAATCTACAATTTTTTTCTTTTTAATCAAATGGTCAGGCACTTAACTTCCATCATTCGCCTATATATCGGCCAGAAACGTGAACCATTTAGTCGTCCTGGGACGTTGCACCAGGCGCACTAGAGGGGGGCGGAACACACTGCGCCCAACAACACAACATCCATGCCTTACGTGGGACTGGAACCCACAACTCGGCGGCCGAACGATCGCTTGGAAACGCTCGCCTTGTCCGTTCGACCACCGCGTCGACCCTACAAAAATATAAATAGTTCTGCCTGTCCGTCTCTGTAACGCTTGGCGAGGAATTTTGCGGGATATTGTCAATTTGGCGACATATTTTTAATGTTGCGAAATTGATGAAAATGTTATCAAATCGCTAAAGAGGTCACTAAATTGATAGAAATGTTGCCAAATTGATAAAAATGTCGCCAAATTAGTAAAATTGTTGCCAAATCAATTAAATTCATTTTGTTTTGAAAGGGGATAGTATTGTAATGATGTTTCGGTTGCTTTGGATTGTCAGTCCAACTATCCTACTTGACAGCAAATTTGGCGACTTTTTAAAATGTGACCAAATTGCTCAAATATCGCCAAATTGAAAAAACTGATGTTAAATAGATAAAAATGATACCAAATCAATGAAATTAATTGCGTTTTGTATAATTGCGACAATAGTATTGTAATGATGTTTCGGTAGCGTTTGTCTCTTAGTCCAACTGTCCCACTTTCTGACAAATTTGGCGACTTTTTAACATGCTGTCAAATTAATGAAAATGCAGCCTAATTGATAAAGTGATACTAAATGAATGAAAATGCTGCCGAATTGATAAAATGAAACTAAATTAATGAAACTGACACCTAATTGATGAAAATTCAATATTTTGCAAAATTAAGTTCAATTACCTTGATAAACCCTGTCACTTTATGATAATAAAATAATAATTTTTATAAATTTGTTTACAAACGGGAGCAGGATATTTTTCCTTCAAATCTGTCTGTGAAGATAATTTTGTATAGCAAGAACAGATAGATATTCGTATACATCTTTTTAGGATAATTAAATTAAATATTTTAATAAAATGTTTAAAATAACAATGTCATTTAAAATATTAAAGGAATTTGCACATTATTGAAGTTTTAATTTCCTTATATTATATATTCCGTGCGAAGAACGGGTATACTGCTAGTTAGTAAGTGATATGAATGAAATATTTATTGATTTTACATTGAGAGGTAGACGATTTATATTTCAATGACGTCATTTGAATAAAGTTCATTTTGTTGAATTAGAATTATCTTTTTCGATGAAGTTTTAAGTTTTTAAGTATAATAAATTCCTGTAAGTGCTATAATAGTTTAAAAATATCAATGCATCATTTTAGAGATGTTTAAATAAAATTACATTTCAGTTGAAAAGTGTTTCATAATCAATGCTTTATGCATAATTCATCTTTCTTGTTAATCTTGTCCTGGTTTTTTAATTCAATTGGCTTTTATGAATGACTGAACAAGTGATTTGAATCCCTTATTGGACGTTCATTTTCCTCTTTAGCATTTTACCGTTCATTCATTATGTTTCATGAATTGTTCCGTCTTCCTGGACTTTTTACCTCTCTTTTCTTCTCTCGCCGTTGGCAACACTCTTTCCCTGCCTCAACCACATTTGCTATTCGTGCATAAATCGCCGATCTTTCTCTCACGCGTGAAAAGTGCGCTTCTTGTGTGTCCTGGGGAATAAAGCTGCTTTTTGCCTTCGAAACAGGTCCATACTATTATTTTGTATTGCATGCTGCTTTTAACGAAGTTATTTTAGTTTTATTCTTTAGCAGCAGTTTGAGATGCACGTTCTACAATAATTATCAATATTCGCCAAATGAATGCAGCAGAATTATAAATTGAATGCCAAGTTCCACCATTAAGATTTATTTTCGGAGCGGTTTTTAGTTATGAAAATAAAGTGATTTTAGCAACGTGCAATAGATGACACCATTAATTCAATAGTTCGATTTTCGAATTTTCATAAATTTTGGCAATTTCTGCAAAAACCCTGCGGAATCAAATGATTTTAAAATTAAGAGGTGTTTTTCAGAGCGAGAGTGGTGGAAAAGGCAAGCAAATATCAGAGTAGGAGAGGGTTATTTTGTTTAAAATTTGTTAAAAATACACAATATTTATTTTGTCTTTATTTTGTTAATGAAGGGATTTAACATTTAATAGGTGGGTTTCAAAAGGAAGGAAAAAGCAATTTTAATATCGCAAAAGAGAGACATTTCCGTATAAAATTTATTTCTTATATTGAGGATTTATTTGTTAACTCAGATGTCAGCTCCTCAAATTCAGGAAATAAATCCTCAAAATATGAAGCTAATTTTACATAGAAATATCTTTCTTCTGCAAAATAAAATTGCGATAGAACCCTCGGCTTCTCTGTATTGCCATATTCCCTTTAAATTACCTTGGCAAGGTAGGCTTGATCATTTAAAGTTTTTTCCAATTTTAACCCAACACATCTAAGAGCCATCGTTGGACAGCAATTCTTAGTTCTGTTAGGTATATATTTTCTAAGCGATTTATGTTCGAAACCGGCACCTGATTAAAAATCAGCGCGCTGACAGCTCAGCCACACAGGCAACCGTTACATAAAGTTTTTTTTATAACAGATATCTATATACGTCCATAAATCACATATTTATTATCAGAAATATGATGTTAATAATGCTGAAATAGTGCACTGTTATGTATTTCAAGGATCGAACCCTGTGAAGTTACTTTGGATACCTTACCACGCGTGATGAATGGAATAGCAGGATGGGCGCCTCGTTACACAATCAAAACCAGATGCAACTTGAATTTGAGATATTTTCCTTTTGATACGCACACATGTAATGTCATAATAGTATCCAGCACCTATGAGGTAAGTGTCATAAATGATTTAATCTTTGAATTATTTCTAAGTACATTTTTATACCGTGAAGGCGACAAATCCACGACGAAAAAAACCGAGATAATAAAGTCTGTATATGTGCAGGTTTTAGGATTTTTTTTTAAAATACTTGCAACATAGCTGATGTGGCATGTTGAGGTGCAAATACCATGATAAAATAAATATTTATACGAAGAGGCACTTAACCTAATACTCTGCTTAATCTTATTTTTTGATATTTACTTTTTGATGTGATAGAATCTGCAGCAACGGTTTTAACATTTCCCGTGTGAAGGAGGAATTCTTCAAATGAGACTTAAATTGGCGTTACTATACGTCAATCTTCTCCTAACATTTCTTCACTATTTCTCTAATTCTTTTGGATTATTTCTCGTGGAATTTTCTGATAAAATAATCTCACTAAATTTCCTGATAAAATTTTCTGATTTTCTAAATAAGTACTCACTATTGAAATAAAATAATGCAGATACAGATACAGATAATACCACTCAATTTCCAAATAACCTGTTTTGAACTAAAATTATTCTCGCAACACCAATAAAGGAAAATACTTAAGTCTCATAAAAGTTACTTTAACTCCTGAATTATTGCTATCTCAGCGAATTTCCATCCAATTTAAATAAGCTTTTAACTGACGATGACAATATAATACCAAATTAAAAAATATGTATAATACCAAATTAAAAAATATAATACCAAATTAAAAATACGAGTATTATAAAAAATATAATACCAAATTAAAAATACTATTAAAAATATAATACCAAATTAAAAATATCTGCGTTGCCCGGAAGTTAAAGCAGATAATTATTTAATAATTTAATGCACGAAACAGAAAGAAAGTTCACTTTTAAATCAGTTTAAATCCCCTTCAGTTTGAATTTAAATCCCCCCAAAATGCGAAATTAATGTAACCACATTCTTCGCACGTTCTCCGCAAACGTAAAAAGAAAAACAAGTAAAGGAAATGTGCAGGAGAAAGGACGCGTTTTAGATTGTGTTTGATATTAGATAGCGGTAGCCGTGAAGAACGGAGTTTTTAAGACCAGATTATTTCGGATGTCAAAAATTACAGATACATTTATATATATATTAGTAATTATAGTTAACGGAATGATGAATTCAGGAATTTTTTGTTTGGAGCAGTGTGTAATATTTAAAAGAGGTGCTGTTAAATTATAAACATCAGATTTTCTTTATATCGCAATATAAAATTCTGGGATATTTTAAACACACGAAAAGTATATACTTTTTTAAACTTCTCGAAGATTCGTCTATTAATCGTATAGATTCCATTTATAGTTTATTTAAAAGATCTTTCGATCTTTCCAAAACTCTGATAATATGTTCTGTTGTTGAGGAACCGATTTGTGTAAAAATCGGGCTAAAAGATAAAATAACTTAAAAACTATTGCGAATTAAAGAAATAATAACGCCGAGGTGCACCTTCTCGGGTCCTGAAGTGCCTATCTACCAAATTACATGACCGCACGATGCTTAGATTTTCCGCTGTAGATCACACAGAGAGACAGACATCTACCTTTATTGTGTAAGAAATGCTATAATCAGGTTAGTGACATTGATAAATACGTTTAATTTTCATTTATTTATTTATTTAGGGAGACGATTTATCGACAAACTTCACGGCTCCTGGGAGAGTTGACAAACTCTATGCCTATACTAATTTCATGATTGAGAATCCTCAATGGATTGTCGAGAATATTGTAGTTAAGAAAGTGAAGATGAATATTGACCGTGGTATGTTACCTATTATGTACAACATCTGAAAAATTATAATATTAAGTTGTATCAAATTGGAAAAGCTTAGTTGATATAACATTAAAGAAATTAATAGTATAAACTGGTTACATAGTAAATAATAATAAGTTGTATCTAACTGGAATAGCTTGGTACACCATTAAAGAAATTAAATGTATAAACTGGTTACATAGTAAATAATAAAGTTGTATCGAACTGGAATAGCGTGATATAGCATTAAAGAAATTAAGTGTATAAAATGATTACATAATAAATAATATTAAGTTGTATATATATCTCTCTCTCTCTCTCTCTATATATATATATATATATATATATATATATATATATATATATATATATATATATATATATATAATTGGAATAGCTTGGTACAGCATTAAAGAAATTAAATGTATAAACTGGTTATATAGTAAATAATAAAGTTGTATCGAATTGGAATAGCGTGATATAGCATTAAAGAAATTAAGTGTATAAAATGATTACATAGTAAATAATATTAAGTTGTATCTATATATATAATTGGAATAGCTTGGTACAGCATTAAAGAAATTAAATGTATAAACTGGTTATATAGTAAATAATAAAGTTGTATCGAATTGGAATAGCGTGATATAGCATTAAAGAAATTAAGTGTATAAAATGATTACATAGTAAATAATATTAAGTTGTATCTATATATATAATTGGAATAGCTTGGTATAGCATTAAAGAAATTAAATGTATAAACTGGTTACATAGTAAATAATAACGTTGTATTGAATTGGAATAGCGTGATATAGCATTAAAATAATTAAGTGTATAAAATGATTACATAGTAAATAATATTAAGTTGTATCTATCTATATATATATAATTGGAATAGCTTGGTACAGCATTAAAGAAATTAAATGTATAAACTGGTTACATAGTAAATAATAAAGTTGTATCGAATTGGAATGACGTGATATAGCATTAAAGAAATTAAGTGTATAAAATGATTACATAGTAAATAATATTAAGTTGTATCAAAAATTGTAATAGCTTGGAACAGCATTAAAGAAATTAAATGTATAAACTGGTTACATAGCAAATAATAAAGTTGTATTGAATTGGAATAGCTTGATATAGCATTAAAGAAATTAAGTGTATAAAATGGTTACATAGTAAATAATATTAAGTTGTATCGAGAATTGGAATCACTTAGTTGGTATAACACTAAAGAAATTAAGGTTATAAACTAGCGTCGTAGTTAAAAGAAGCCTCTTTCAGGATAAAAAGCGCAGTCGCTCCAGCAAAAGTAGGAAAATGTACATTAAGCTTTCGATATAGAGTGTGTGCTTCTTTTTCGTTATTAGTGATAAGATATCATTTCACAGATTTTTATTCACAGATATTTTTACAATAGATTGTATACATGCTTTTATAAGATTGTTGAGGTTTGATCATTTCCAAAAACCGGCTGTATTTCTATTTAATTTTCATAATGTAATTAAGTTCGTTGTTTCATTTACTGAGCAAGAATTTTGAATCCTACAGGTCATTCACATGCCTCCTTGTTTTTTACTTTTCATTTATTTCTTGTTTCCATGTTGCAATGTTTTCCTTCCGACGTTTGCTAGTTTCTGTCGACAAAAGTCGTTCTTATTTTATCTAGAATATTCTCTTTTTTCCTCAAAGAGTCTATTTATTTTCGTCCGAAACTGGTTGATACCCTTATTTTGTTTTTACTGTATCAAATAAGCTATTATATACTGAGTTTTGAACAGTAATTTGAATGGATTTTTACTTGCTGATGTTTTAGTTTGCTTTATGAAGTTTAACAGCTATGTGAGTTATTTTATCCGCTAGTTATCAACAAAAACTGGTGAGATGAACTAAAAGCAGCCAAAAAAGTCGAAGGGGTACATTTAAAAGATTTTCGAGTGGAAGATAAGAAGAGATTATTATCTTTGACAAGGCAGTTCAACTGAGAATCTATTCGATAGAGAAACTTTCACGAAAGTCCAATTAAAGAGTGAAATTTTGTGTAAAAATGATCTTCGGCTTCCGAAAATAAAAAGCTTAATTAAAATCCCAAGAATTTTCAGCAATTGAAGACTTAGATACTTCTGGTTCAGAATCATAACTCATGTGCTTCTGGATACGAAATTTAAGAGCTCTTTTTGTTTGACTAGCATAACCAAGACCGCATTTGTATGGAATGTGCTAAACACCCAACTCTCCAAGACAACAATTGAATCTTAAGATAAAGGGAATTGAATTTTGTCAAGAGGTTTAAATGCACACCTGAACTTAAATCGAGATAAAATATTTGTAACGTCAGATTATTGAGAATATTTGCGAGCTGGAAGAATCAACCGAGGAAAGTTTTTTTTTTTGTTAAATTTTTTTCGTAAGAACACCTTTTGCTTCTAAGTGGGCAATTGTATTTTTAGTAAAGACGGGTGAAAAATATTCTACTCGAATTTGAATACTAACCAGATCTCGAATATTCGAATACCCTGAATAGTTATTTTAAATTGCTAATAAATAATATTCATACTTATTACATATTATTGACTATTAGTAAAAAAATTAATAGAGTAAAATGATAAAGTATAAAATGTCACAAAACATTTATAACAGAAACATTTTATTTTAAATTTTAATTATTTTACAGTAGTTTTTTTTTTATTTTAGGTATCCCTAACTACGATAACTGAAGTGTAAATGTTTCTCATTTACTGCAGGTTTTTATTTAAGGAAACAAAGATTCAAATACGTTCAGGACCTAGCCTGTTTCTTTTCTTGTCGCAAATTAATCCGAGTACTGAAGCGTCATTCTTGAAAACTGTTGACGTCGACGTGATAAAATACTATAGAAATAATTTTTTCAAGCAAGAATACAGACTGTCCATTTTCTAGTAGTCGAAAATGTTTCCATTTGGTGAAAGTAAACTTTTTACAAGTTACTTTCGAATTTCTTTTCCTACACTATCCTGACTTTTTGTTCCAGAACCTGTGGTAAATCATGGCGCGATATTTGAGGTATTGGATTTTCTTCCAGCAGCGTTATATTGGAGATCTTAAATACTCTAAATACTCCTACTATTCAAGTATTCGCCACTAGTATTGACTTAAATCTTAGCATAATATCAGATAATCTCTAATGAAACGTTACTTCCTGTACTGGAGAACAGCGTGAAATAAATGAATGGTAATAATTTGGGATTTTGAAATATCATTAATGGGTTTATTGCACTTAATGCATTTGAACTTCATCTATATTATACATATTTTGTTCATTCCAGATACACGGAAAAGCGTGGCTGTTTATCAATTTACAATACGGAGAAGCATGCATTTGATACCTCTAGGAATACTGACACCTTGCATTACTTGCGTCTTGCTGCTGCTCACGACGTTTTGGATGCCCGCTGGAAGTAACTTACGAACTGGAATTAGTGTCACCTCTATGTTAGTATCCAGCAGCAGTCTGTTCAGTCTGGGAAGAATACTACCAACAAGTGGATCATCTACTCCAATAATAGGCAAGTATGAAACAGTACTGCTTACAAATTTTACTTAAATAATGTAATTACATACTTCCCGTACATACATCGTATAATGTATATGAAAAGTATTATGACGGGGTCGAAAATTCAAATTCGAGTTATCGAATTCGAGTTATTTGCTTTCCTGGAATTGCAGTGGGTTGCAAAACAAGTCGGTGGAGATCAAGTCTTTGATTAATACTTTCCATCCTATTTGTGTTTGCCGTCAAGAGATTATTCTAAAATCAAGCAGTACTTTTAATATTTAAAATTTTAATTTTATCCGTAAAGATTTTGATTTGAACAGTAAAGTATCTGAGGCAGTTGCTTTGTTAGTCTCTCAATACTATCCTACTTCCATATTGCATCTCACCACAAATCTACAAACTGTTGCTGCTCATATTCATGTATGTTAGTTATAGTACGCTGTATATACTTACCACCAAATGGCCATATCAATCCTACAGAACTTGATAATTTGATTGGCCAACTTCCTGCACCATTTGTGATACTCGGTGACTTTGGGGAAGTCCTGACACGAATTACAAAGGACAACAAATTGAACAATGTTTCAGTGATCACATTTTATGCATTTTTAACAATAATGAATTCACCAATTTTCACCAACCTAGTAGGACTTTTCACAGTATTGACCTTGTCATTTGTTCACCTTGTCTCCTTCCTTACTGGAACTTTACAGTCAATAAAGATCTTCACAATAGTGGCTACTCCCCTATCATTCTCTCTAACAGTCAATGCAGATCGTCTGTAAAACAATCTGAATATATTTTTTCAAGAGCTGATTTGGTGAAGTTTACTTCCCTATCTGTGATCACTGATGACGCTGTTCAAAGCTGTGACATTGATACAGCTGTAGAAAATATTACTGATCTCGTTATAAAGGCAGCTGATGATGCAATTCAAAAATATATAGGAAGGGTCTCTAAACATCGCTTCCCTTGGTGGAATGACGAATGTCGTGCATGGAAAGCACGGCAAATTGTAGGAGGTATCATACCACCGAAAACCTTACTGCATTCAAACGTACGAAAGCAGTTGTTCGCAGGATACGCAGGAGAAGGCAAAAATAATCATGGGGAAAATATGTTAGTGGAATAACATCTTCCACTTCTAGCAAAATTGTATGGGAGAAAGTCAAAAAGTATTCAGGAGTTGATAGTAATCACTCCATTTCCATTCTAAATCATAATGGCTCAACTATAAGTTCTTCATATGACATTGCAAATGAAATTGCCAAAGAATCTGCAACATGCAACAAACTACTCTGAACCGTTTTTAAAGCACAAACTTAGGTCGAAAAAGAAACCCATTGCTTTCACTGAAGCTAAAAACTTACCATATAACATGCACTTTAATATGGCAGAGTTAGTTTCAGTTTTGTCCCAAACGCACAGGGCTTACAGTGGATCTGATAAAATTAATTATCTTATGCTTAAACACCTCTCCCATTACTCCTTGTTGAACCTCTTATACCTGTTTAACAGAATTTGGATTGAACATAAATTCCCTAGATCACGGCAAAGAGCCATCACAATTCCGATTATTAAACCAGGCAAGGACCCTCAAAGTCTTTTAAGTTATCGGCCTATAGCACCCACAAGCTGTGTGTGTAAACTGTTTGAGAAAATAGTTAATGCCAAGATTATACACTTTTTAGATACTAATAAGTTATTCTTACCACACCAAAGTGACTTTCGACAAGGGAGATTTACAATTGATAATCTTATATCATTAGAATCACAAATTAGGACTGCCTTTCTTAGGCGAAACCATTTAGTCTCAATTTTGTTTACATAGACAAAGCCTATGATCGAACTTGGCGCTATGGTATTATTAAGGACCTTTACGATTTCAATCCAAAAGGTAATTTTCCTATTTTTATTCAAAACTTTTATCAAGCAGGATATTCCAAGTTTGCATTGGATCAATTCTTTCACGCACATATGTACAAGAGGAGGGTGTGCCACAAGGAAGTACCTTGAGTGTGACAATTTTTTATATAAAAATAGTCTTTTAAACCATTTACCAGTGTCAGTTCATAAAACCCTATATGTTGATGATCTCCAAGTAGCCTACCAAGCTTACGATATGCGTATAGTGGAAAGGCAATGCCAAGCTGCCGTGAATCACATCTTACGATGGACAAATGTGAATGGATACAGATTTTCCACTCAGAAGACTTGTTGTGTTCACTTCACCAGAAAACGCGGTGTCAACTCACCCCCAGAAATCTTTATCAGAGGTGTAAAGATTGCTGTAGTAGAGGAGATAAAGTTCCTCGGGGTTTGAGTCGATAAAAATCTTAATTTCTTGCCCCACGTTTAGAAACTGTGAAATAAATGTGAGAAATTTCTTAACATCTTGAAAGTCCTTCAAATATCAAATGGGGTGCAGATCTTACATTCATACTTCGCATCTACAGAGCTGTTATTCGTTCAAAGCTTGACTATGATTGTACCGTGTATGGATCAGCACAAATATCTGTGCTAAAGAAGCTTGATACAATTCACCATAAAGCTTTACGTATTTGTTCAAGTGCCTTTAGAACATATCCTGTTCAAAGCTTATACACTGTCTGTCTGTCTGTAATGAACCATCTTTAAAATTAAGGCGTGAACATCTGACACTGAATTATTACTTCCGGATCATGTCTTTACAGAACCATCCTTTGCAACGATCATTACTTGATGAGTACTATGATCGACTGTATGACCACAAACCTTCCTGCATCCTTTCTTTTGGCAAGCGTATTTGCAATATTGTAGCAGCAACCCCACTAGTAGCCCTTTATGTTAGGAAAACAAAGTATTTTGAAACAGCTCCATGGCATACTACAAATTTCACTTTTCTCAAACCTTTTTGTAATTTTACAAAGACTAACACCACTCAGGCTATTTATGTGCAATTGTTTGCAGAACATAGGAATCTGTATAAGGAATTAACTCCTGTTTTCACAGATGGTTTCAAAGAAGGTGATTACGTTGGTTTGGCTTATATTTGTAACACTGCTGAAAATGTCTTTTTAACTGCATGCATCTCTTTCTATTTTTACAGCTGAGATTATGGTAATATACCAGGCTCTAATTTCCATCTTTCCTCAAAATTCCAAAAAGCACATTATTTACATTGACTCATTGAGTTCATTACAACTGTTATCATCTAAGACAGCTATGAATTGCCACATTGCCTCTGATATCCTTAAGTACGAGCATCGTCTGAAGGTACAAGGATACCACACTAAATTCTGTTGGATCCCAGGACATGTTGGTATCAAGGGAAATTAGTTGGCAGACATTGATGCTAAATCAGCTACTCAAACTTTAAACTTGACCATCCCTTTAACTGACATCAAACAATTCGTTTTAAAAAATATTTATGACAAATGGCAGTATTCCTGGAATCAGTAATAATAAGTTACACGAGATAAAGTCCTTAGTACAAAATTGGACTAGTTTCCAATGTAGGAAACTTGGTGTAATTTTAACTCGTTTGCTCATTAGTCACACTCGTTATACTCATAGGCACTTACTTTTAGGAGAAATTGAACCCTTTTGCAATGGTTGTCAAATCGCAGCGAGTGAAAAACATATTGTAATTACTTGTTCAAAATATAAACAGTTTCGTTTTAAGCAGTTCAAGATTTACAGACTTGATTGGAGAAAAATCCTCATTTGGGGCTTTTTCTATTCTTATTGGACATTGGTTTTTACCACCATATTTAATTTCACCATCTATAACCATTTTGCCATTTATCATTTTGTTTCCATCGTTATCCATCTTCCATTCTTATATTTTGTTCACACATTATCACCCTTTTAGGTTATTCACTTGTTTTAACTCTTCGTTAAAATCTGTATTTTAATACCATCTGTCTGGGACAGCACATCCCTCTTGAATCTTGTGCCGAAAAACCCTAATCAATCAACCATTGAGTTATTTGAACGTAATTTTGTATGATTATCACAAAAAGTAAATACTGAAACTATGTTGATTTTAAACGCGATTGAATGTTCGGATGACTGTAGAGTCCACTTTCACGATAAGAGCTTGCAATTTCATCGCAATAGCTCAACGGTAGAACGTCGGATGGCCAGTTCAGAGATACAGGGTTCGATTCCCGGTTGGGGCAACAAGGTTCATTACGATGGTGCCCGAACGAATTAACCCTGTTGGTTAGTGCAAAGATGTTGGAGGTATGAAAGTGACCTTAGTACGACTAGCATGGATTCAGTTGACTCTGAGATATGGAGTGCCGATTTAAAATTAGGAGGACAACGACTACGCAGGATACTAACCTGGGTAAAAATAGTAGTATCCGGAGGCTAACTTGAGGTAAAAATAGCAGGAGGTGTTCAGTTAGATTGTCAGTTGCACGCCAATCTGACTTTAGAGGGTGGAGAATGCAGAGTCCACTTTGACGATAGGAGCTTGTAATTTCGTCCCAATATCTCAACGGTAGAGCGTCGGCTGGCCAGTTCAGAGATCCAGGGTTCGATTCCCGGTTGGAGTAGCAAGGTTCTTTACAAGACCACCAAATGTTCAATTACATTTTTGAAATAATCATAAAAAATCAGGACATTGAATAATGCTACAGAAATAATCATTTTACGTGCAATGTTTTATTCTATAACAAATGACATAAACTTTAGAACGCTAACCTGACTCGTTCTCGAGATACCTCACGCTTTTCAAATAAAATTATCTAAAAAATTACATAAAATGAACAGTAGTAAATATCATCAAATACGTAAAACTTGGCGATAAATTAGGCAAAATTGTTAAATACATTGGATAAATATCAGCAACTGGCCGATATTTTAATGTAGTGCTAAACTGACGAAAATGTCGCTAAAGTTTCTTAAATGACAACATGCCTCTTCTTGACCTAAAGATAACATGCCTCCAATGGCACACTGAGCAGGCTGACCGTGCGCGACACCAATCCAGACGGCTCTGCCTATGTTAAAAGGTCAGTGGTATGCGCCTTAATGAAAGTCGACACTTAATCACACCTTCTGCCAGTCGTCCCTTGATACATGATGCATGAAGGATGGTAAATGCTTTCGAATCCGGCGCCATTGATGTGGACGTTGCTCCTCTCCTGTCCTGACTGCACGGTCCTCTATTGCAGTTTTCTGTCTGGGGTGTCCTGAGCCTCTGCGAGGGTTACATGTTCCTTCGCTGATCCAATGTTGCCAACACCGAGCAACTATCATATCAGTCCGACCAAGATGCCGACTGAAACGTCTATTGGATTAACCAGATTCCCTCAGGCTTATGGTGCGACTTCTCACTAAATCCGACAATTGTTCGTAGCGCCGTAGAGTACGTCCGGAAGGCATCATTATACACAACTTGCAATATCAAAGCAGAAAATCCTGTTTCAATTGCCCGTGAGTGAGAACACCGGTCTTTTAACATGCTGCAGGATGTGACGTTCTCATGCGTGTTGCATGAGTCCTATAAAATCATTGGCACTGACAGTTTGATCATTGCACAACTCTTTAAACGATATTCGCATGCCGAGTTTCGGGGCTATAGCTCAAATTTCTATGGATGCCTATATTATTTTGCTACAGAGTGTATTTTAGTAATTAATTTATCAATATGGCGTAATTTTGTTGACTTATAGTCATTTTTGCACTTTTGACAATACTTTCGTTAATTTAGGGCAAAATATTGCCAAGTTGGCGATATTTCACTAAATAAGTCACCAAGGTCGTCATATTTATCGATCGCCAAGCGTTACAGACAAACGAAGAGAATAGCATGTCTTATATATAAATGACTGTTGGCGAATTGTCAGGCTTCAAAATACAAAACTATTACATAAAATATCTTCTCTCATGAATAAAACTAATCAGATCCACGATAATGGTGTTAACCAATTTATTGCATAATATTACATATGAAAAGTGCACATATTTCACAATATTTAATTATTTTGTCATATGATACTTTTTATAAATTTATTTGAAAGAGTGTAATATCCCGAGAACGGACCTGCTAGCGTTCTAAATTTATGTTAATCGTTTTCTAATCAAAAAATTACACAAGAAATAATTATTTACGTAACATCATTAAAGATTTTGATTTTTTGAAATTTCTCATTAGAAAAGTTTCATTCGAAATATGGGGGGATTCCGTACATTTGATTGCGTTTAAAATTAATAGGCTTCCATTATTCACCGATTGTAATTTTTGTATCAAATTTCATTCGAAGCGCTCCAGTCCTGAGATATCGTCCCCACAATCACACACATACACACACACAGAGACATCATCTCAAAATCTATCAATTCGAGTTCTGGGATGTTTGAAACTTTCTCTTCCGTCAAAAACTCAAATTTGAATTTTCGACCCCAAAACAATACTTTCCTTATACATTATATTATGTATGTAGGGAAAGTAAAAACAGATGCTATTTCTGACATATTTTTGAGAGTATATTAGTGCCACTTAACTGAAAAAATATTCTACTATCTCAATATTTTGGTTAATTACATGATTTTGAAATTTTGTGTGCTCGAATTTTTGAGCACACTGTAGAATATATCACACTTCCAAATTATTCTAAAACCAATTTTAACTCTTTTACAGTGGAATACGTGTCTATCACCTTGATACTTTCCGCTATTTCATCCATCCAAACAATGGTGGCATCCATTTGCAGACGTTGCCAGAAGTTACCTCCGATATCGTACAACACAATTATTTTGAAAATTCCGCATTGGTGTCTTCTATTGTTGGGAATTTCACCTGAGAAGGACGTAAGCCAACAGCTCGATGAAAAATTCTTATTTTCTGAATTAGATGATCCTGAAAACAAGAATATCTCCGAAACAGACCACACTACAAATGTTGTGCAAAACAAGGAGTTGCAATCAGTGCAGTCATTATGGGTGAAATACATAATATTGTTTGATCGGGTGATGTTTTACGTACTGGGAATGATCATTTTATTATTTATAGTATCTGTCATAATAACTGAATGATGCAATACGTAGTCCAAGTTTTTTACACTCTATAACAAAAAAATCGACGCACCAAGGAGTTGTCTGATTGTGATAAAAATTGGTGGATGTGAAGAACATACATAGAAAAAGAAAAGATTAAAATGTCAGAACAATTTAATGATTTAGAGTTTGACCGTATACAAAGGGAGGAAGTCAATAAGGCGTTGGTCCACCTCTAGCCTGGATGCAAGATGCCACCCGGCGTGGCATAGACTGATAAAGTTCACGGATGGTGTCCTGCGGAAGGTCTTGCCAAATTGTCTCCAACTATCGGGCTAAATCGTCAACATTCCGGGATGGTTGCAATCACCATCCCATAACGTCTCAAATGTGCTTTATGGGAGAGAGATCAGGAGACCTAGCAGGTCAAGGAGGTGTTGGGAAAGCTTGAAGACAATTCATAGTAACACGTTCCGTGTGCGGCCGGGCATTATCTTGTTGAAAAGTAAGTTCGGGGTGTCGCAAAAGGAACGGTAACACAACCGGTCGTAGAATGTTGTCTACGTACCGCTGTGCTGTCAGTGTGCTAGAAATTACTACCAAAGGGGTCCGGCTATCAAAAAAGATGGCACCCCAGACCATACCCACCTGCAGATATACACCTGCTCAGATATACACCTGTTGAATGCGCAGTTCCGATGCGCTGGATCTCCCACTATTTATTCATTGAACACTAAATTTTATTAATTTGCATGTTCTCTCAAATTGTCTTTGCATACGAAATTTCATTACAATCGGACAACTCCTTCTTGCTGCGTCGATTTTTGTTTTGTTATAGAGTATATAATGATCATTGCATGTATATAGAACATCTGAATTCATGTGTATGATATTACTATGTTATCGTGAGTATGAAATAAATATTTTCAAAATGAAATATGTGTATTTAATTTACCTTTTGAATTGAATATTTCTTTCAAGGCACTTCCAACAACTTTTATCAACTTAGTGTCTACAAATCGTTTTTAACACTTTACAACAAAGTTGAAAAGTGTTTATGACTTTGTTCATTCTGTCTGTCTGTCTGTCTGTCTGTCTGTCTGTCTGTCTGTCTGTCTGTCTGTCCGTTAGCACGATAACTGCCGTAAAAATGAGTTTATCAAAATGAAATTTTAGTATGTTGTTCAGACGGTCTGTAGGACCTATGGGAATATAAATAAATAATATCACCCAATTAGTTTTTTATTGAACCCGGGTTGAAAAAATGAAATACATTGAACCCTATGGGACCTAATTTTTCAAACATTTTTTAAGTAAATTTAAAATTCACGAATTGCTTCGAAATTTTTAGGAAATATTCACATTATCCCATAGAATATATAAAAAAAAATTCAGTAAAATATGTTAAGTAGTTTTTTAATTAAAAAAATTATTTAATATAGGGAAAATAACAAATTCAATTAAATTCTGACTTTGGGATATCTTCCAGAAAGAAAAGAGAGAGATATTATATAATAAATATCTCTCCATTTGTTTAAACATTTTGCATATGGGAGTGGCTTCATATTTTAAAATAAATTTGGTAGATAACAATTTTTCATTTTTTTAAAATTTTATATAACTCTTCTTGATAAATTTAATTGATGGCATTTTAAATGCACTTTCCTACGTCCTAGAGAGTTAAAATTTGGTACACAGCTTAAATTTGTTGAACATTTTATTCGACAAAAATTTGATGGATCTTTAAATATAGATCATACATTTTTTTCGAAATGGCCTGAAAATAATCCCCGTTCACTTCTATAAATCATTGGTGTAATATTGTTAAAAATTCTGATGTGGACAGCACATGTCTTTCTCTGCAGACTCATATTCGTTCTCTTTATTTATTCAATGATAATTTGAGTTTATCTGCACAACATAAGTATTTTAAATGACATTGAATTTACACGTTAAACTTAAATTTGGTTCTCATTTGATAGCTGGACTTATTGTCAAAGGTGGCGTAGCGAAAACGCGAAAAAACTAGAATATCTCAAGAACGGCTAGTCCTAGAGTAATGGGGTTAGTCTTATTCTTTTTGTTGTCAAAAATCACATATAAAATAGGAATTTAATTAATATAATTGAGCACACGTAGTCTTTTATTTTTATATATAACGATTTTTGCTGGCCATTTCGCAAAAATAGCCCGTTCCTTTTTCCCGAATCGTAGTAGAATAACCTACAAATGATTTATATACAAAATTTTGTTAAATTTGGTATATAAATCACTTGTAGGTGATTGAAATATTATACTCCAAATTTTGTTAAATTTGGTTCATTAGTTTTTAGCTAGAGTGGATAAAGGCAATTTCTGCGGCCATTTCGCAAAGAAGGCAGATTCTTTTATTACGAATCGTACTATAATCTAATGAACATCAGGATTTCCCACAAAAAACATACCAAATTGTATGAAATTCGGTCCATTAGTTTTTCAATTAGAGTGGATGTAATATCCACACAGACACACAGAAACATACACAGATACACCCTTACACACACAGACGTCTTCCTGAAAGTAGTTTTTTCGTGTTCTAGAAGTCCCAAAACGTGTAGATCCTTTGAAAATTCGAGTTCCGATCTTCGGCACGATTCCAATACTTTGAGTACATACACATACACATATATATTATCTGTGTATTATCTGTGTATCTAAATTCCGTGCCTATGCAATTACAATAGTTGTGATTTTAAATGATCCCTAAACTTTTATTATTTCTTCAAGGAAGCCTAATTTTAACATATGCAGAATGCAAATATCTCAAGCGATTGTAAGATGAATTACATAAGAATTGCTGAATTTTTTTCACACAAAATTATTTAGCTCTGGAGTCTGGAATACAAGTTATATGAATGAAATATTCATTGATTTTGCATAAAGAATCAGATGATTTATATTTCGATACAGTTTTAAATATTTAAGTATAATAAATTACTGTAGTACTGTGATAATGTAAAAGATATTACCACTGAATGAATCACATTTTAGAAATTTTTAAATGAAATTACATTTCAGTTGGAAAGTGTTTCATAATCAATGCTTATGCATGATTGATCTTTCTTGTTTTCTTATTAGCCGTCTTCGAATTTTATCCGCCGATCAGTAACCAGTAAAATTCAAAAGACGGCAGATAAGAAAACTTGTAAAACCTTTATATTTAGAAACAAGAAAGATCAATCATGCATAAAGCATTGATTATGAAACACTTTCCAACTGCAATGCAATTTTATTTAAACATCTCTTAAATGCGATACATTCAGCGGTGATATTTTTGAAATTATCACAATACTACAATAATTTATTATATTTGAAAACTTCAAATTTTATCGGAAAAAAATGAACTTTATTCAAATGACGTCATCGAAATATAAATCTCCTGGCTTTCTATATAAAAGCAGTGAATATTTCATTCATAAACTCTTATTCCATTCCATTCATTCAGCGGTGATATTTTTAAAATTATCACAATACTATAATAATATATTTTACTTGAAAACTTAAAATCATGGAGGTAAAAGTACTTTCTAACTCCATACTTCAAACTTCATCGAAAAAGGCAATACTATAAAATCGTCTGCTTCTCTATATAAAATCAATGAATATTTCATTCATATCAGCTGTATTCCCGACTTCAGAGCTAAATAATTTGCGTTAAAAAAATGCAGCAATTATACAACTCATTATTCTTATACAACTCATCTTACAACTTGATGTGTTTACAAAGATGGATGCCATATTTTATTTTGAAGTGGGTCACGCGATCTCTTCATATAATATGGGTGCAAATATTATTTTAATTTTTATTTAAAAAGCTATCGAACATATTTTGCTGATTTTTTTTTATTTATTTTTATGGGATCATTTGAATATTTCCTAAAATTTTCGAAGCAATTTGTGAATTTTAAATTCCTCTTAAAAAATATTTGAAAAATTAGATCCCACGGGGTTTAATGCATTTCATTGTTTCAACCCGGGTTCAATCCGAAACTAATAGGATGATATTATTTATTTACATTCCCATATGTCCCACAGACCGTCTCAACAACATACTAAAATTTCATTTTGATAAAGTCATTTTTACGGCAGTTATCGTGCGAACGAACAAACAAACAGAATGAACAAAGTTATAAACACTTTTGAACTATGTTGTAAAGTGTTGAAAAAGAAAAAGTACTAAAAATTGCACTGCACAGGCAAAAAATGTTCAAATGGTTCTGTATCAACTGGTTCTGTAAATTAATACAATCTGTCATGTTGACTCATTCAGTGACTCAACCATGAAGGATTGTTTGTAACTCATTAAATGTTCCATATTCAATCCCATATTCATACTCATTAAGAATTTTAAGAACATCTTATTTGCTTCTGTGAATACTACAAATAGCTTTATATTTATGTCCAGATACGCATGAAAATGCATCTAGACCAGTGGTACGCAACCTTCTTATTGATGCTCGACCCAACTACAGAGTTATTTTATTTAGAAAAAACCATTCCAGCATGTAAATAAATTAAGAGGGTAAAATATAATTAAGTAGGTATGCACTTTTAAAAAGATATTCATTTTACAGTCATCAATATTAGCTACATTTAGCATTTTAAAATGTCAAAATGTTTCAAGTAGCTGTATTACAAAAAATGTTTGACACTCCTAATGTGAAATTAGAC
Organism: Amaurobius ferox; assembly: GCA_951213105.1. Lineage (NCBI taxonomy): Eukaryota > Metazoa > Arthropoda > Arachnida > Araneae > Amaurobiidae > Amaurobius > Amaurobius ferox. The sequence continues at coordinate 42,172,485 of OX578142.1, forward strand.
ACAATGTAGAAAACGATCGCGAAAGCACCTTATTTTCCCATGAACATTTCAAATGTTTTCTGCATAAATAAAAGGAGATATCGACAAAATTTTACTGCTATGATTAGAGCCTGTCTTGAGGGAGAGAGATTTTCACTTAAACGTCACTTACTTTATTTTTATTTGAACGTTTCAAATGTTTCCTGTATAATTAAATGGAGATATCGACACATTGTTGCTGCTCTGCTTCGAGCCTGCTTCGAGAGAGATTTTCGAGTCAATATTTATTTGGATTTTGAACCTTACCAGTACAGACTATACTCGGACGGCCATAGGAAGATATTCATCTTTCGGGAATAACTTGAAAACCGGAGCAGTTTAAATATCAAATTTGGTGTTCGTTGTCTTTCGTGACATCTTTTAATTTTTTAGATTTTGGTTCTTATCGGTCCAGCCCATTCTGGATCTGCAATAGAAAGCTACATGCTCTTTGGGAACAGCTTGAGAACCAGATCAGTTGGAAATCTCAAATTTAGTACTCGTTGTCTTTGTGATATATATTAATTCATTGGATTTTGAACCTCATCGGTCTATCTCGTCCAACGTCCGTCACAGGAAAGAACATGCTTTATAAGAAGTTCAAGGTAGGAAAAAGCAAGTTTTATAGATCCACACAAACATTTATTTTAAAATCTAGCAAATAGATGAAAACAAATTAAAAATATTTATTCATAAGTACCTGCATTTTCCCCTGTAAATAAGCGCAAAAATATTGGGGAGGGGGGGGGGGGGAATCGAGGAACTAGCAACAAGATTATTAGAGGTTCAAAAAGTGCCTCGAACCGTCACCTCCCACGATGTCGGCACCTCTGGTTTGCACTATTTATAAATACCGCAATCAAAAGTTTGAGATGAAAGTTATATTGAAATAAATTTTCATTATAAATGCTTAGATGATGTTTCGATATCATATAAATAATTTTATTTCGATATATCTTGTATTATTATGTTTATAATTAACTAAATTTTCATTTTAAAGACTCTGGGTTTTATGAACAGATTTATTATTGATTACATGTGATTTAAGATTTTAGTGTTATGAAGTTTTATGACATAATGAGAAAACTCGGAAGAGAAAGATAAAAATTTTTACATGGGACATTATTATATTATCTTTAGCATCAGTATTGGTACAGGGAGCCCCATAGGGTAGCTCAAATTTAGTACTCGTTATCTGTTGTGATATATTTTAATTCATTGGATTTTGAACCTTATCGGTTCGATATCACAGGAAAGCACATGATTTTGAAGAATAATAAGAAAAAGAAAGCAGTTATAAAAATTATATTAGGCATATCGTTGCCTTTCATGATGTATTTTGATACATAACACACCATTTAGAAGAGTATTTATATTTATAAAGGGACTCTATCAAGTGCTGTCATCTACAGTTAACTTAATGTACCATTAATGAAAGAAAATGCGCAAATTTTACATAATTGAATATTTATTTGCAAGAAAATATCAAAATTGTTTGCACCACAGGCGCCGACTTGATAAATTATTGGGGATTCCGAAAATTTGAAATCAAATGATCCATGCATTTTAAAAAGAATTTAAGTCTAATTTAAATTTTATTTAGTCAGATTATCTGACACAGTAAAAAGCGTGAATTGCTAAAATAAAGCAAATTACAGTTAAGTACAGAAAAATATTTATTTTCTCTGAATAATTATTCATTTCATTTATTTTGCTTTTGTAGGCGCAACGTTATTATGTACAATTTACAGATATTGTGTAAACGTCCAACTCAATTATCTTCAGAAAAGTAACAAATAAAATGCAAAATTTATTTTTAGGTACTTTTACCAATGTTAAAAATGTCAACAAATTTCTCTTTGACTCATTTCTTCGATCCAGAATACAATAAATAGATTTATATAACAGATTTTATAAATAGATTTGTTGTTGATTTCATGCGAATCAAGATTTTGGTGTTATGAAGTTTTGCAACATAAACAGAAAACTCGAAAGAGAAAGAGAAATATTTTCACAGACATTATTATATCGTCTTTACCATCAGTATTGGTCCATGGGTGTCCATAGGGAAGGGTAAGCGGGGACATAATCCCTCTCACTCTGGAAGTTTAAGCTGGACATTTTGGCCGGGGGTCAAATGAAACTTGGGGGGGGGGGGGAGGGGCAAGCTTTCTATTTGCCCTTTCTTAATATATCTAAATTCTGTCACATAAATAGAAACTAAGTTAATATAAAATGTCTACGGGGTCGCTGCACCCCCTCCCCCCCTCTCGGTTGTATATCCGAAAGGAACGCTGCCCTCTAGACCTATCAATGGAAAAGTTATGTGGAGGTTCATGTAGATAACAATTGGTACTTCGTATGCAAACTGCTAAAAAAAAGTTTTAGTTTTACAAATAATATTAAGAAATACAAGGAATTCAAACTTTCAGTAAACTCTTGCAAAAGAAGTTGTGATTCAACGGATTGGGATATAAAGTAAAAAAAAAATGGCGGAGGGGAAACCGATATTTAATAATATACCATGGTTATTTAACGGATGATACTCTGACTCATAATATTTTAATGAGAAAAACATATAGTTCAATCCTTCTTCACTTTTTTATAACATTATCTATGTTGGCGTTGACAGAAGCAATAAATTTCGTTTAAGTTTCAACAGATGGCAGCACTAAATTATTTTAATATATCATTAGAGTGACACGATAGCTAATAAAAAATTTCAAGAATCCCTTTACGTCGCAAAAAACAAAAAGTAAAATAACAAAAACCCTAGGGGGAGGGGATAGCCAAATGTTTTGCTTTCCATTACTCTATTTCATTTCTTCAAAATTTAAAAAATTCAATGAGTTCAATGGGCTCTTGGGGGGAGGGATAAGGGATATGCTCTTTAACCCCCCCAGCTTAGCTATTTCACTGCTAGTATCATTAAATTAAACGTAAATTAATCAAGGGTTCGCAACATATTACTATCAACGAGCACCAGTACTATGTTAATTTCTTCCAGTGAGCACCAATGCTATCTTAATTTATCTTTGGAATTACACTTTAGAAAACGACGACCTAAGCACCTTATTTTTAATTGAACGGTTCAAATGTTTCCTGTATAATTAAATAGAGATATCGACACATTATTGTTGCTCTGCTTGGAGCCTGTTTCAAGAGAGACTGTTTCAAGAGAGAGAGCGAGAGAGATTTTCAAGTCATTATTTATTTGGATTTTGAATCTTAGCAGCACAGCCTATCCTGGGACTGCCATACGAAAGATATTCATCTTTTGGGAATAACTTGAAAACCAAAGCAGCTATAATATCAAATTTGGTGTTCGTTGCCTTTCGTGACAATATTTTAATTCTTAAGATTTTGGTTCTTACCGATCTAGCCCGTTCTGGATCTGCAATAGAAAGTTACATCTTTTTTGGAAACAGCTTGAGAACCAGATCAGCTGGAAAGTTCAAATTTTGTACTCGTTGTCTTTTGTGGTATATATTAATTCGTTGGATTTTGAATCTTGTCGGTCTATCTCGTCCAAGGTCCGTCACAGGAAAGCACATGTTTTATAAGAAGTTCAATCTAGCAAAAATCAAGTTTTATAAATCCACACAAACATTTATTTTAAAATCTAGTAAATAGTTGAAAACAAATTAAAATTATTTTATTTGTTAATTTTTGTCCCTGGTTTCTCTGTCTTCTATTTTATCATGTTTTACACTGATTGTCGAAAGTTGACATTCCATCTAGCACTGTAAAATCGTTATAAAAATTGTGGGTTTTTAGAAAATTTAAAATGAATGCTTTCAACGGAAGCGGCCCAGCCTAGCCGGTATCTGTGCTAGCCTGTATTCGGCCTGATGGTCAGACCAACCCTAAAATTAATTTACTCGGCCACAGAAAAACCTCATCCCAATTCCTCTTTGTTTAATAACAACAAAATTCCTCTCTGTTTAATAACATCAAAATTCCTCTCTGTTTAATAACATCAAAATTCTTCTCTGTTTAATAAAATACCAACTTGTGAAAACCTTTTTTTTCGACGGCCGGGATACAATGTGACAAGGTGTCGGCCATTACCCAGTCCGGAGAATGAATAAGTCAGAAGCATGTGGATATTTCTGGTTCGCGAAATTCTCTATGTTGATTGAAATGCTCTTGTTAGAGCATTTCAATCAATGAGCTGAAATGCAAGAGCCAAAAATCCAAATGCACGAGCCGAAATTTTATGACTACACCCGTCCCATCTCGACAGTACTAGTGCTCGAACCCGGCCTGAAAACCATTGAATCTCAGCCCTATAAGGCGCGAAAAGATTTGCATTCAAATGCGTTAAAAACATGAATTTGTGAATTTTGTACGAAGAATTAAAATAAAAGTTGGTTTCTTTTAAACAATTATCTTTAGATATTTGAATTCAACACAATAATTTTATGTACTCTGTTAAAATTCATTAAATTTTTTTCAAAATTAAATGTGTTCGTCCCAACTGTATGAAAACTAAACCCTAGCCCGGCCAGCCCAAAACAGTGTTACTCAGGTTGGTTCGACTCATGAATCGGACCGGCCTAAGCCCTTGGGTCAAACCAAAACCCGCGCATACCTCTAGTACAGTGTCTAGAACTTCCTTCTAGACACTGTACCTCTAGCTCTTGAACTAAAGCGGACCTCAAACATAACGGCCTACCGGAAGTCAACCGATCGCCCAGTTCAACCTTGCCCCATGGTGCTGGATGCGTCGAGCCCTCTACACAATTAACGATTTTATGCCCATAAATTACCTAGCTATGTGCCAGGAACAATCAGCTAACTATTTTGTAGGGACGCAGGCGCATACCACCAACATTACTCCATCTAGAAGAGTATATTTATATTTATAAAGAGACTATTTCAAGTGCTGTCATCTATTGTATACTAACTGTATCATTGTTTAAAGGAAATGCGCGCATTTTACTTAATTGAATGCAAGAAACGTAAAAGTTATTTGCACCATAGGCGCCGACTTGAAAATTATTGGGCGTTCCAAAAATTTGAAATCCAATGATCCATGCATTTCTAAAAGGATTTAAGTCGAATTTCCATTTTATTTAGTCAGATTATCTGGCACAATAAAATTCCTGAAATGCTAAAATAAAGCAAATTATAGTTAAGTACAGAAAAAAATTATTTTCATTTATTTTGCTTTTGTAGGCGCAACATTATTATGAACATTACACAGATATTGTGTGAATGTCCAACTCAATTATGTTTATAAAAGTGATAAATGAAATGTAAAATTTATCTTTAGGTACTTTTACCAATGTTAAAAATGTCAAAAAATTTCTCTTTGACTCATGTCTTCTATCCAGAATAGTCTGAGGGGTAAATTTCTATACATACTTTATAGTAAACGGGCAATGAATAATGAAAAACTTGAAGAGTGACTAACGTGAGGCAAAATTTATGCATAAATGCGTGCATTTCCCCCTCTAAATAAGCGCAAAAATATGGGGAGGGGGGGGGGCGAGGAACTAGCAACAAGGTTATTAGAGGTTCAAACAGCGCCTCGAACCATCACTTCCCACGAAGTTGGCACCTCTGGTTTGCACCATTTATAAATACCAAAAGTTTGAGATGAAAGTTATATTGAAATAAATTTTCATTATAAATGCTTAGATGATGTTTCGATATAATATAAAATAATTTTATTTCGATATATCTTCTATTATTATGTTTATAATTAATTACGTTTTCATTTTAAAGACTCTGGGTTTTATATAAACAGATTTATTATTGATTTCATGTGATTCAAGATTTTTGTGTTATGAAGTTTTATGACATAATGTGAAAACTCGAAAGAGAAAGATAAAAATTTTCACATCGGACATTATTATATTGTTTTTAGCATCAGTATTGGTACAGGGGCGCCCATAGGGTAGGGTAAGCTGGGACATGCCTCCCCTCCATGGATGTTTAAGCAAGCAGACTTTCAGGGCATTTTGGCCGGGGAGCGAATGAAACATTAGGAGGGGGGTAAGTTTTCTCTTTGCCCTATATAAATATATCTAAATTCTGTCACATAAATAGAAACTAAGTTAATATATAATGTCTCAAGGGGGTGCGCCCCCCCTCCCGGATGTATGCTCGAAATAAACGCTGGGCTCAAGACCTATCAATGGACAAATTTGTGTGGAAGTTCAAGTAGATAACAATTGGTACTTCGTATACAAGCTGCTAAAAAAGTTTTAGTTTTACAAACAATATTAAAAAATACAAGGAATTTAAACTTTCAGTAAAATATTGCAAAATAATTCGTGATTCAACGGATTGTAATATAATGTAAAAAAAAAAGGCGTAGGGGTGAACGATCTTCAAGAATATACCATGGTGATTTAGCGAATAATAATCTGAATATTTTAATGAGAGAAATATATAGCACAATCCTTATTCATTTCTTATAACATGATCTATGTTTTCATTGACATTAGAAATTAATTTCGTTTAAATTTCAATAAATGGCACCACCAAATAATTTTAATATTATATCATTAAAGTGACTTGATAGTTTATAAAAAAATTTCTATTATCCTTTAACGTCGCAAATAACAATAAGTAAAATAACAAAAATTCTAGGGGAAGGGGGTAGCCAAATGTTTTGCTTTCCATTACTCCATATTTCATTTCTTCAAGACTTCAATGGGTTCAATGGGCTCTTGAGGGGGGGGGGGGACGCTGTCCCTCCCGAGCTTAGTAATTTCACTGCTAGTATTATTAAATTAGACATAAATTAATCAAGGGTCCGCAACATTCTACTATCAACGAGCACCAGTACTATGTTAATTTCTTCCAGTGAGCACCAGCATAGGCGCCGAGTTTTCAAAATCTCAGGGGGGGCACAATCTGGTAAAGTTATATAAAAGATTCACAAAGTCGATAAAGATATAACAACTTACATGACCGCCTTGAAGAAAGAAAGCATATATCAGTTAGGTGACTACAATTGGTTCAGAGTCATTTTAAGCCTCTACTTCAGTCCAAAAGAACAGTGTGCGTCCTTAACAACCGCCAAGAACGAACTGCCCAACGAACAACAGTAGTTGTTAAGAGCGCATACTGTTATTTTGGTCTAAAAAGGGGGGATTATAATGCCATCGAAACAACTGTAGTCACCTAACTGACATATATATGCTTTCCTCAAAGAAGTTTTGTAAATTATTGTCTTACAAGCAGCAGTTTTGGAGTGAGATAACCGAGTGGTTAAGTCACGAGAATTGTACTCGGAGGACCAGAGTTCGATTTCCAGCTTTGCCTAAACTGTCACCGTGTACGAGCGCGTTAAATTTGTGGGTTTGAAAGTCCTTCCGGGCTGTTGGTAGCAAAAGAAGGAGGGTCGGTCCCTGTGGATTTCGCCCCCACTGGGTTCAAGTCTAAATTAGATGGCATTGTCTCGGCGGTCTAAACAGATATCTTACACCTTCGGGTAGGTCGGACGGGCTGGAACAAAAGAAAGATATCAGCAGTTTCATTTATTGTACGATAAATATTTTTAATCTTTTTAAGCCTATTTATATTTGTAAGCTAAGAGTTGATTAGGAAAATCCATATAGTTACTGTTCATCAATATTATAATATATAATAATTACAATGGATTTTAATATAAGAATTAACTAGTAGTAAAGCTGTTAATTAATCAAAAAAAAAATCTGAAAGTTACTACACGTTAACGCTTAATATCAACTCTTAATTACCTATCAGTTGATTTTGGCACAATAAATTAAAACAATGAACCCAGCAATAATACAAAAGTATCCAAATACTATTGTCTATATTTAAATATTTTTAAATTAAATACGTAAATAAATTGATCATCACTATAACCACACATTCAGCTAAATTAAAAAATCTTTAAAACAAAGCAATTTATAAAAAAAAAACCTCATAATTAATATTTTAATGTAAAATTTGGATGACATGTTGGTTAACATTTCTTATCACAACTAAAACTTTAATATTGATTTTGGCACAATAAATTATATTAGGGGGGGGGGGGGGCTGAGTATACCTAATTTGTGTGTGTTTGGTGGGAGGAGCTTAGCTCCCTCTGGCCCTTCCCTAACTACGGTGCTGCGCCCAAACGTCCGGTGCTCACGAGGAATAAAGCTATCAGCGGGGTTTACATGTAACTTCAAACGGAATGGATACCACATACCACCCGCGGGGTTTGCAGTTTCAAACGGAATGGATGCCACCTGTAGAGAGAGCACTGGTATATAGAATCCAGGAGTAATTATAGGCAAGATCTCTTTAGGTAGACAAAATAAGTCATCTCTACTTCGTGGTAATCATTTATGGTTATTACTGGAGGGAAACAGCTATTTTTTGGAAATGCTAATAACATGCCTGTAAATATTCCATTTCTCTTTGAATTAGGTGGTCAGTCGAAAACGTTCTGGTAACCAGGTGTTTTTGTCATTAGCGTAAACATATTTCCTGGGAGTAAAGAGGAGCTTAGTTTGTGCGCAAGATAGTTTAAGGATTAAGGAGCTATGGTAAGGAAGATGTGAACAAGACTGAACAGAAATGCGACATTTACGTTGATAGGATTTTCTTTCAATTACTTTTATGTTTAAAAAATTTCATTTTTTGGTATTTAGTAAAACATGAAGTTAGAAAAAAAACTTGAAATTTCCCAGAGGGGGCAAAGCCCCCTCTGGAAAAGTTCAGCGGGGGCTCGCGCCCCTCTGCCCCCCCGTAGTCGGCGCCTATGAGCACCAGTAGCTTTAAAAACAATATTAAAAAATACAAGGAATTTAAACTTTCAGTAAACACTTGCAAAAGAAGTTGTGATGCAACGGATTGTAATATAACGTAAAGGAAAAGGCGGAGGGGTAAACGATCCTCAAGAATATACCACGGTGATGTAACGGATAATAGTCTGAAAATTTTAATGAGAAAAATATATAGCACAATCCTTATACATTTCTTATAACATTATCTATGTTTTCTTTGACATTTGAAATTAATTTCGATGAAATTTCAATAGATGGCAGCACCAAATGATTTTACTATTATATCATTTGACTGACTTGATAGTTTATAAAAACATTTCTAGTATCCCTTAACGTTGCAAAAAAAAAAAAAATTCTAGGTGAAGGGGGTAGCCAAATGTTTTGCTTTCCATTACACCATATTTCATTTCTTCAAAATTTTAAAAATTCAATGGGTTGAATGGTTGAGGGTGGGAAAGGTGGTATGCTCTCTAACTGCCCCGCTTAGCGATTTCACTGCTAGTATTATTAAATTAGACTTAAATTAATCAAGGGTCCGCAACATTTTACTAACAACGAGCACCAGTACTATGTTAATTTCTTCCAGTGAGCACCAGTGCTATATTAATTTATCTTTGGAATTACACTTTAGAAAACGACGATCTAAGCCCCTTATTTTTACTTGAACGTTTCAAATGTTTCCTGTATAATTATATGGACATATCGACACATTGCTGCTGCTCTGCTTGGAGCCTGTTTCGAGAGCGAGAGAGATTTTCAAGTCATTATTTAATTGAATTTTGAACTTTTCCATCACAGCCTATCCTGGGACCGCCATAGCGAGATATTCATATTTTGGGAATAACTTGAAAACCGGAGCAGTTAAAATATCAAATTTGGTGTTCGTTGTCCTTCGTGACATTTTTTAATTTTTTAGATTTTGGTTCTTATCGGTCCAGCACGGTCTGGGTCTACAATAGAAAACTGCATGCTCTTTGGAAACAGCTTGAGAACCAGATCAGTTGGAAAGCTCAAATTTAGTACTCGTTGTCTTTTGTGATATATATTAATTCGTTAGATTTTGAACCTCATCGGTCTACTTCGTCCAACGCCCGTAACAGGAAAGAACATGTTTTATAAGAAGTTCAAGCTAGCAAAAAGCAAGTTTTATACATTCACATAAACATTTATTTTAAAATCTAGTAAATAGTTGAAAACAAATTAAAAATATTTATGCATAAATGCCTGCATTTCCCCCTCTAAATAAGCGCAAAAATATTGGGGGGGGGGGGGGGGGCGAGGAACTAGCAACAAAATTATTAGAGGTTCATAAAGCGCCTCGAACCGTCACCTCCCACGATGTCGGCACCTCTGGTTTGCACCATTTATAAATACCGCAATCAAAAGTTTGAGATGAAAGTTATATTGAAATAAATTTTCATTATAAATGTTTAGATGATGTTTCGATATCATATAAAATAATTTTATTTCGATATATTTTCTATTATTATGTTTATAATTAACTAAATTTTCATTTTAAAGTCTCTGAGTTTTATAAACAGATTTATTATTGATTTCATGTGATTCAAGATTCTGGTGTTCTGAAGTTTCATGACATAATGAGAAAACTCGAAAGAGAAAGATAAAAAATTTTACATTAGACATTATTATATTATCTTTAGCATCAGTATTGGTACAGGGGCGCCCATAGGGCAGGGTAAGCTGGGGGCATGCCCCCCCCCCCCCCCCCTTGACGTTTAAGCAGGCAGTCTTTCAGGACCATTTGGCTGGGGAGAGAATGAAATATTGGGAGGGGGCAAGTTTTCTCTTTGCCCTATATAAATATATCTAAATTCTGTCACATAAATAGAAACTAAGTTAATACAGTTAATACAAAATGTTTCAAGGGGGGTGCGCCCCCCCCTACCGGATGTATGCCTAAAATAAACGCTGCGCTCAAGACCCATCGTAGGACAAACTTCTGTGGAAGTTCATGTAGATAACAATTGGTACTTCGTATACAAACTGCTAAAAGGTTTAGTTTTATAGACAATATTAAAATATACGAAGAATTTAAACTTTCAGTAAACGCTTGCAAAAGAAGTTGTTATGCAACGGATTGTAATATAACGTAAAAAAGAAAAAGGCGGAGGGGTAAACGATCTTCAAGAATATACCACGGTGATTTAACGGATAATAGTCTGAATATTTTAATGAGAATAATATATATATATATATTCTTTTTTTTAATGGCCAGGCACTTGACTTTCGTCATTCGCCTTTCGTCAGCGGCCAGAACGTGAACCATTTAGCCGTCCTAAGACGTTGCCCCAGGCGCACCAGAGGTGGCGGAACACACTACGCCCACAACACAAACATCATTGCCTTACTTGGGACTCGAGCCCACAACTCGGCGTTCGAGTGATCTCTGTGGAAACGCTCGCCTTGACCACTCGACCACTGCGTCGGCTGAGAAAAATATATAGCACAATCCTTATTCATTTCTTATAACATTACCTATGTTTTCGTTGACGTTAGAAATTAATTTCGTTTAAATTTCAATAGATGGCAGCACCAAATAATTTTAAGATATCATTAGAGTGACTTGATAGTTTTTACAAAAATTTCAGTTTATAAAATAGCTCGGCAGTTATCTTACAAGATCATTAAACATCTGCCAGACACAATAAAATAGCAATTAAATGCTCAGCCAAAGGTGGTGAAATAAATGATTCTTAGGGGCGGGGCAGGAATGGACATTTTCTATTAAGCACACTAAAGTAAATTGAGATCTTCACCTGCATGCATTATTCACTGCATTTTATTAGCACGTAATGAAAGGTAAATAAAATTAGATTTGCAAATAAATTCAGAGCACTGGGTTTTTCTTTTTCTATGTTAAGAAATAAAATTAAGAGTATTATGAAATGTGCGAGTTGAATACTTTTCGTTAACAACAATAAAGATATCGCGTAATATTCATAATATTTCAAGTTTTTAATTCAAAGTAAGTATAATAATTTTAATTACTGCTATTACACTGGCTTTATGAAGCAAATGGGTGAAATAATTGTGGAACGGAACGGCACCAGAATTATTAAGTTATATTTTGGTACATAGTTCTGCGAATTTCATTTCTTTAAGTCGGTGAACCAGTATATATATATTTATTTATATATAATGAAAAACATATATATATATATATATATACACTGCTGAACAATTGCTAAGGAAGGATCACAAATTGCAATGTAGCACAACATTAAGCGGGGGTGGATAACATTAAGAGGGGATTGTCCAGCATGACATTAAACGGGGATTGTCCAGCAGGATACAAGATTGTTGCCACACTGTTCGGACATTAGACTAAAGATCATTTATTGTTCTGGAAAATACAGAATGCTTTGAAATATCTGAAAGGAAAAAGTGTTCATTTGCTGCTGTGTACGAAGAAATGGGAAAATGCATATGAACGACAGCAGGCACCTTTGAGAAAGGTGTCAGTACGGGATATGCCCACCGTGGAGTGCGACGCAACATTCCACACGCCGTGTCATGCTTTGCACAATATTATCCAGTAGCTGTTGTTGAGGCAAGTTATCCCACTCCTCTGTCAGTGCACGGATGACTGTGTTCTTGCTTGTTGGAGGATATTTTCGACCAGCAAGTTGCCTCCCCAAAGCATCCCAAACATTTTCAATGGGGTTTAGATCTGGAGAACGTGCTGGCCATAAGAGGCATTGAATACCCTCGCTGACTAGACAATCCTGAAC